>SZWC01015942.1:14933-51572 GCA_023375785.1 Penium margaritaceum | reverse complement strand
CCCCCCCCCCAACACACACACACACACACACACACACACCAATATCGGTACCATTTCTGAAAAACACACGTGTGTGGTCAATTGTGAATTAGTGCTTTTATGTTGGTTGCATAGTTGCAAGGAGGACAGGGTGGAACCAGGTGGGGAGGGGGCACAGTGCGAGAGTGTTGTATGAGAGAGTTTATTGAAGAAAACATGAACCATGTCTGTGGAAACAAATCACTACAAAAAGTGACGAAGATAGCAAACCGCTTGTAGGGGTACCATGTACACCCCCTTCTACTTGATTCCTCCCAGCAAAGGGGAGAGTGTGTGAAGATTGTACATGAGGGATTGACAATAATGAAAGATGATGATGATGATGTACTTGCTGAATCTGAGAGGAAATTTTATAGATTTGGTGAGTTAGTGCGAAACGTCACATGTCAGGTTATATACTCCTCAAAGCACTTGCCTCATACACTTTTGTATTTTGGACCCCTCTCTTCCTCCCTCACTCAGGTGAAGATTGTACAAGGGTATGTGTAGCACAGCCTGTGCCACCTTTTCTTAAGCAGTGGTCAAAGGTCCATGGGCGGTGGGACGAGATGGCTTTAGGGTCAAAGACCCTCAAGCACTGCGGTTTTGACCTAGTCGGCCAAGGACTCTGATTGATCCACAAATTGGCATCAAAGCACCGGGTTGGATTCCAACATGTAGATGTCAAGGACAGCCCACTCCTCAAGAGGGGAGTGTTGGTTATGGTTGTGACACACACAAATGACCTTTTGACTCTACGCACACACACACACATCATCACTACAGGTGGACTGAGGCTATCTGGTGCAAGACTGTGATGCAGCATTGGGCGCACAGTGTTGGTGACAGCATCAAGTTGTCAAGTGGTGGGCACAGCACCAACGCCAAACTTATGGAGAGCCTTAGTGTAGTGGTGGTTCATACTCTACATGCCAAAATGGGGGATACATTTGTAGGAGTGCATGCTCGTGATGAGGTTGGACTCTTACAAACTTGCATGCTCTAGCGTAGTGAGTCGGGATGTTGATCCCTCGGGACCACACGTCCGGTTAATACCGGCATGTGAGAAACCGCCTGGAGCTCGCTCGCTCCAGGGCCGGGTTCGATCCCTGGGTGACGTCCGGACCCCACGTCAAGAGGTTCGCGTGGGTGGCCCGGTCAACCGGCACTTAGCACTTTGCTCGCTCCTAACTCACTCACTTGTTGTTCTCTCTCATTCACTCTTACGTTACGTGAGCTTGTCACCGATCCATGGTGTCGCTCCCGTCGCCTACTTGCTTGCTTGCTTGCTCATCCCAGCAACCAAAGCTACCTACAGGGAGGGGGGTGTAGAGCGGCCAGTGCCTCGTGGCTCGAGCGGGGTTCCCTGGTCTATGGGTGGTCGGGTTGGATGGCTTAAGGGTCTGAAACCCTTAAACACCGTGGTTTTGGTCGGCCAAGGATTCTGTCTGATACATTAGAGTGCAGGGAAGTGAATAAAGCCCAACATGATAGTGAGATGCAGGAATATACTATACTACGTGGAGGAATGTCATAAAGAGGTATGGTTGTTCTTTATACGCACTGTTTGAAGTGTGTATATACCCTAAAAAACTTTGATTTTGATGTTAACTGTTTTATCCCTCATCAAATCTCGTCGAAAACGAACTTTCATAAAATTCATATGTACCGCCGAAATAATTTAAAAATGAAAACTACAAATTCAAAGGTCCACCACATGATTTTCATTTTACTTTAGCCTGGGATCATTACCATTATTGTCTATTTTATTAGAGTGTAAATGGAGGTTTTTTTGCTGGCGTCGTTGTTCGTACACCTATGGAGGCATTCCGGTGGCGATCGTGGCCACCGATGTTCGTCGCCTCGCGTTTGATGTTCGGTGAACGGCAAACGCGAGAGCGACGGGCACTTGACCGTTCGAAACTTTGAACAGTAGAGTGCGTGCCCCCCTGGCAGTCGTCCGGGAAAATTGAAGTCGAACGAGCTTTCTTGTCGAAAGAAACTCACAAAACTCAAAGTCACTACAGCTACTTCCTTGGGCTCATCGCTACTTCCTCCAGGGGACATCGGCTCGTGAGGCTGCTATCGCCCATCAGCAGAGTCCTCTTGTTACGGTAGTGAGTGCGATCCATTCTACTCCTCTGTCCCAGTTCACCAGTCCCACCTCCACCGCTTCCTCCTCCTCCTCTACCCTGAGCGGCCAGACTCTGGGTATTACAGCGGCCGCACAGGGAAAGAACGGGAAAAAGTGACGCGGCAAGGGACGGCAGCAGCAGAAGTAATCGGTGAGTAGTGGCAGTGGATGCTCTGTCTCCTGCTACAACTGTGGGGACGGCCACCGCTACATGTAGTGTGAGCAGCCCCTTGATTGGCCTCGGATCATGCGCGGCCTCCAGGCGGCACACGCGCATCGGATGTCCTCCAATGATACACAAACGGGGCACGCCGCGACCACGATCGTAGCAGACATATCCATTTCACCGGGCAGCAGTGGTGGTCTGAACCCTCAGGATCGTACGATGGCAGGGCTTCGTCAGCTACTGGCGCTTCGTACTCAGGGAGGTTCGAGTGTGTTGTCACACCTGAGTGGTCCTGAGACAACTTGTCCTATTGTGTCTGTTGCCCGTGATGATGCTTGTGGGGGAGCTCAGTCGGCTTGTGATGAGGATGGACCTGACATTACTGATTTCCTTGACGAATCACAGATCCATGTTGTTTGTCGTTGTCCGGACTCCTCTACTACACGTCCAGTAGAGGCGGAGTGTTCTGTGGCATGTTGTTCAGTGTCGACGACTAGTCGTGAGCTGAGTGACACTTGGATCATTGACTCTGGTGCCACGCATCACATGACTTGTTGTAGTAATAACTTCGTTGTACTCGGTCCCGCTGCGTCCATTCGGTCCGTTCGCACAGGGTCTGGTCAGTCGTTGCCTGTGCAGGGAGTTGGGGTTGCGCGGTTCTATGGTCCGTCTGGCCCCTTGTACATTTCCCCTGTGCTCTTCGTCCCTGCTCTTGAGCTCAACCTGCTCTCTGTTGTGCTTGTACTAGGATCATTTAGGACCAATTACCTCACCCGTGAAACTGTGTATCAACAAGTGTATTGGGAAGTGAACAAACTAGTGAACATGGACTATTCACATAAACTACTAAATATCATATAGAGCCCAATACAAGTTTTGTTTTATACAAGGAATGTAAATCTGGGCTTTTCTGACATGCATTCATGTGGATGTTTTGTGAAAAATCTTTGCATACAAGAATACAATTCTTGATACACTGATCGAAAAGTGCGTGAATTTGAGGTGATTAACCATAACTCACTAGGATGGGTCTTTCTGTTGAGCACTCCGCTGACTCTACCACTGTGACTGCTCTCGACACTCGTGCTGTTGTTCTTCATGCCTCAGTTGTCAATGACACGTATCGTGTGTCTCGTACCACTTCTTCTGCCTCCTCTCTTTCCTCCGCATCTGCACGTGTGTTTGTCACTGGTGTTTGCTCTCCAAAACACCAGCATTTGTAGCATCGCCGCCTTTTCCATGTGAGCTCAAACACTATGTCCAAGCTCATTCAGAATCAGCCAACCCTTGGTCTTGACACAGCTTCCTTTGAGAAGTCGTCCAAGACCGACGCTCTCTTCTGCGCTCAGGGCAAGATGCATTGCTGCACTTATCCTAGCTCCATCTCCCTAGCACTACGGCCGCTTGAGTTGGTCCAGTCGGACCTTCTAGGTCCCCTCCTAGTCGAGTTCCTCTCTGATCGGGGGCGATATGTGCTCACCCTCACTGATGACTTTACCCAGATTAGATGGGTCTACAGCCTTCGCCACAAGAGCGATGCCGCCCTGGCAGTTTGCCTGTGGCTGGTGATGGCTAAGCACCAGTCTTATTAGACCCTCTACACGTTCCGCTCGGATCGTGGTGGTGAGTTCGTAGGCGAGATGAACACCTTCTTTGCAGAGCGCGGTAATTTTCACTAGCTCTCTGCCCCTGCTACACCATAGCAGAACGACGTGTCTGAGTGCTAGAACTGCACCATGGAGGATACGGTCCATGACATGCGGTCTGAGTGCGGTCGTTCAGAGTCCTTTGCCTTTCATGGGTTTTCCTACAGGACGTGGGTCTAGAACCGCCTACCGCACAGTCCTCATCCGGATCATGGCACGCCATACTAGTTTTGGTTCGGCCATCGCTCTGTATTGCTCGTGTTTGGGGGTCCTTAGCCTGCGTCCGGTACACCGAGGACCAACAAGGGTCCAAGGTCTCACCTCGGGGTCGCATGTATGCCTTCCTCGACAATTCCCCGCAATCGAAGGCTTGGTGATTTTGGAACCCTGCTCATTACCGCATCGTTGAGTCTCGAGATGCTGTCTTCTTTAAGGCTCTCACCTACCGCGACTTATCTAGCATTCTGTCGTTGACCGCCGACCACGTTCCTGCCTGTGTAGCTTCCCGGTGGATGGGGGAGTCTAGACCTACAGATGGGCCACCCGGGCCTCCTCACCTGTGGTCTGGTCTCTAGCTGACGATGATCCGGCCATTTTGGATGTCGGTCCTGTGGCCTCATCGTCTCCCTCTGGCACACCTAATCCCGTGCCAGTCTCAATCCCTTCTGGCACACCTGCTCCTGTGTCAGTCCTAGTCCCTTCTGGCACACCTGCTCCTGTGTCAGTCCCAGTCCCTTCTGGCACACCTCCTCTCTTGCCAGTCTCAGACCTTTTGACACACCTGCTCCCGTGCCAGTCTCAGTCCCCTCTGGCACACCTGTTCACATGCCAGTGTCATCTCCTTCTGGCACATCTCGTCTCGTGCCTGTGGTAATCTCCTCAGTCACACCTGGTCCTCTGTCTACACCTGCCTCCCCGGTGTGCAAGCGAGCACCTGTCCATGATCATCCTACATCCTCTCCCCTTCTTAGCGAGCCTACAGTCCCTGTGCCTGTGGACGAACCGGTTGCTGCGCAGCCAATGGTTAGCACCTCAGCTTTGGGCTACTCTCGTGAGCCCGGTGGTCGTCTTCGACCACTCGCCCCCAAATCTCAGCAAACAGTCGATTCGGCACCTAGACGCTCCACTCGCAGTGTTTAGAGTGGCGATCTTGGCACAAAAGCCCTTGGCCTGAGTGTCCAGGCGGACTACACAGAGGTGTATTCAGCGTGCCCTATCGGTCATGAGATGGTCTCCCACGAGTTCTCAGTCACTTGTGATGTCGCAGCCGACCTTGTCATGGTCAGACCGAGTCCGGAGGTATGTGTCTTAGCCACCCGGAGCTCTCCCTCGACGACGCCTGATCTAGGCGGCTGAAGATGCACAGTTGTGGTGTGCTGCTTGTGAGGATGAGCTGAGAGCCATCTGTGAGCACGGTGTCTATGAGCTTGCCAACCTCCCGCCTGGGCGGAAGACTGTACAGGCCAAGTGGGTCTTTCACAAAAAGGTGAAGCCTGATGGCACACTGGATCGCCTCAAGGCTCGCTTGACAACCAAGGGGTTCTCACAGGTTGAGGGTGTAGATTTCACTGAAACGTTTGCACCCATTGGCCGCATGACCACCGCTCGCGCTCTGTTTGGGGTTGTTGCTCACCACGACTAGGAGCTGTACTACATTTTGTGAACAACATGTTCCTCCACGGCACCTTAGAGGAAGAGATCTACATGGTCCAGCCACCTAGATTCGAGGTCGTTCACAAGGTTTGGCGCTTTTGCAAGGCCTTGTATGGCTTGAAACAGTCACCTAGGTACTAGAACTTGGAGATGAACAGCACACTGACGCGTGCCGGTAACGTGCAGAGCGACGCCTCTTTTTCACACGGACAGCTGAGAGCTTTACCGCCATTCTGTTCTACGTGGACGACCTCTTGATTACGTCTCCTTCTATGGAGGCCGTGAAGGAGGCCAAGGCAGTCCTTCAGGCTGCCTACAGGATGAAGGACCTTGGTCCTGTAGCTGTGTTTCTCGGGATGGAGATCGTACGTGATCGTCAACGGCAGGCACTCTTGCTATATCAAGCACGTTATGCCCGCGTTGTGGAGGAGCGGTTTTCTGACCTCCTTGGTGCAGTTCCTACAGCCTCCACCCCCATCACACCTTATGGACAGGATGCTATGAAGGTGGATGATCCAGCACAGCTGGGGGAGACAATGGATGTGACCCTGTACTTGCGCCTGATTGGCTCTTTGATGTACTTGGCTACTACCACACGACCCGACATTGCCTTCGCCGTCATCCTCCTTGCACAGTTTCCACAGTGTCCTCGGGCAAAAGCCCTTCACGTGGTTGTACGAGTGGTGCGGTACATGGTCTCCACAGAGTACTTTAGACTCTGCTTTTGACGGCAGTCTTCGGTGGTAGTCTACGGCTACACAGAAAGTGACTAGACGTGGGGTCCTGATGGGCGTAGTCGGACAGGCTACGTGTTCTTGTTGAGTGGTACCACCGTGTCGTGGCGTAGTGGCAAGCAGGGATGTATCACACGTACCTCATCAGAGGATGAATATCTTATGCTGGGGACTGGGGCTGCTGAGGCGATGTGGCTACAAGGTCTGTTTCATGAGTTGCATCAGTCTGTGCCTTGCACCGTTCTGCACTGTGACAACCAAAGTGCTCTCGCCATTGCAGAGAACTCTGGTGTGTTTCATGCACACATGAAGTACATTGCAATTAAGCATCACTTTGTACATAATCTTGTGGAGCGACAGGTGATCTCCGCCATCTGGGTCGGTACGGACATGCAGCGGGCTGACTTCCTGAATATTCCCCAAGGCACTAGCGCGCGGAAAGTTCATGGTGGCCATTCGTTCTGTCAGGCTTTGCCCCTTGCCTGAGAGTGGCTGCGAGTGGGGTGTGTAAGCATGGATTACTGAGCATCTCGTTGCACACCTACGTCAGTTTCACACGTGTATGGACATGCGTACCATTGGGTCATGGGGGAGTGTTGTGGTGTGAGTCGTTCTCTTCTGTTTGTACAGCTTACTGTGACCACTTGGCCGTGTCCATGCTTGTGCAGATTCCTGATGTTAACCTAGCTGGCACCGGAGGACAGACGGGTGGTGGCTCCACCCATCCACAGTTGCCAGACAACTGTCACGATGTCCCGGATGCTTGTTGGGATGCTCTACAGTTTTTCTACAGTTGCTGGAGTTTTCTCGGTGGACTGGGTCTTGAGCCCGACTTGCATGTTTTACATTGTGTATCCATTGATCGATGCCAGACCTGCGTGTGTGATCAGTCATAACGTCCAGCTCAAGATTCTGCATCTCTAGGTTCAGACGGTGTTGCGTTGGGATGCCTGTGCGTAGAGTTACAACCAAAACAATGGTTTTTGGCCAGTTTTAGGACAAATTGACACTGTCGTGTGCGTCATCCGTCGTGCGCCACGGCAGGTATTTACATTGTGTGCTTTTCAGTTGTCATTCCTCTCTGCATTACTAAGCTATTAGAGCTTATGCGACTTTGCGCATCTCCCTAGATTGACTCTTGCTGTTTCTTACACCTGCTTGCTTGCTAGTGCGCCAGCTGACTGGACAGTGTCGCCATGTCAGCAACAACAAGGCTAGGAAGCTTCCTAGCAGTTTCTCAGTCCCACATGACAATACCATCTGGAAAGAGGAACCTAGCGCTTTCTTAGAGTAAAGGAGAACTGATGCGATGGACCTCCCATTTTGGGGCTCCTCTTTGCCTCCAATCCAGACTTTGGACCAAATCCGGGCTAGAGTCGAACTAGAATCTAGGCCACGATTATTTTCCGGACCTCGACTCCTCGAGACATTGGTTTCGAGCCCCCAAAACTTGGGAAGTATAATTGAGCACCATTTTTAGTCCTAAAAGTGAATCATATGCTATATGTTGGAAGGGCACGTAAAATATCAAGTTCTTGGATGTTATGCCGTGTGGAATGTGGTGTTTGCCGAGAGAAAAAAGGATGGTTCACAAGGATGAGTTGGGGAGCAGAAGATGCTTTGAGGAATTGGGACACTTGGATAGTTTTTATTTTACAGGAAGTGTTCTTCGATGATAATTTTTGAAACTGTCAAGAGCATATATACAATAGCGAAAACAAGAATATGGCATACTTGGGAACTTGGACGCTCGAAGCGACGCGTGCAATGCCACGTCATTAGAGGTCGCTTTGAAAAACTTCACCAAGAAGTCAGGGGATTTGGAAAACATTGAGGCGAGTCTTTACCGAAGGCCAGCGTCGTTGAGAAGTCAAAAGCACAGTCACAAATCATTGATACGGTTCGCAATATTTCTGTTGCCCCTTTTAGAAAGTGGTCAAACCTATCAAAAGTTACTGGAACAGAACACCGGAGCTCGGGGCAGGTGACCAAAATGTCATTGGCCGATCAGTGTAAATATCCTGAGGTCGACGTGCAGTGGGCCACCAATGTAACGAAATAAGAGCCCACACGTGGATTTTAAGAACTTATGTACATAACGGATGGAACACTTATTTCCCCTTTTGACGTGACGTTGCGACGAGTTGCAAGATATGGATTGATGCCGGCTAAGAGAACCGTCAATCTCATGATCAACATCCCGTAGGTTATCTTAGGTTAGCTACTGTCCGAGGCTTTGTAGCCTTGTTATTTGTCCAGATACTTTGTTTCTTTTCCATAGAGGTGGTGTCAAATAAAATCTTGGCAGTGTACTCCGTGCCCTGTTTGCTTCGGCAGGAGGTGGTGGTGGTGGAGGCAGAGCTGGACATGAACGTGACAGGAGGTATCACAGTCATCGTTGCAACAAGCAGGCTTCCCTGGCGCACGAGCCGCTGACCTGGCTGATGTCGCCTGAGAAAAGTGATGTTGGGCCCAGGGAAGGAGCTGGAGGGTTTTTGACATCTTGAAGATCTCAACACGGTCAAAGCCGGAGAAGAGTCCCTAGTATTCCAAATGGGCTTCCTGCATGACGGTGTCAAGAGCCCACAACTCCGTCCCGCCACCAGCTTCAAGGCGGGTATACATGTGCATGGCGCGCCTTCAGTAGTCAGCTGCAAGCTGCGCTAATCCCTGGCGGAGAGAGTGAAACTCGCGAAAACGGCCAGTCGTTGTCGCATGTGTCTTTGCAGCAAATGTGTTCAGGGCTAGCTCCCAGCGTAGAGCAGACCGCGTATTGCTCTTATTAATGTCTGTATCTGGTGGAGGTTGGCGGTGTCCTTCTGGCTGTGGTAGTAGGGCTAGACGCACTCCGTGTCACCCCGCACGTGAACTATGACCTCCTAGCAGTCAAAACCTGCCTCCCTCTCGTAGCGGGATGGGCGAGTCTCAAAGTCCTTTGGCCAACACTCTGTAGGGAGGACGACCTCAGGCTCCGGTGGAGATGCGCAAGGAATTGGACGGCCGCTGTTGAGGACAGAATTCTCGAAAGAGAAAAAAATGAGGTCTGCCACGAGGAGCGCTAATGAACTGGTGCTGCTGGTGTGTCAGGTTGTGATCCAGTTGTAACTCACAAAGCCGCTCCTGAAACACAAAAATCTCACTTGCATGTTAATACGCAGCTGTCTCCATCACATCGGCTCAAGGGGATGCTGCTTTCTGGCAAAAAATATGAGAGGTACACTGTGAGACCGATGGTGTACCCTCAGCGGCTCCACCTAGCGTCTCCTTGCAAAATCCTCACTGCCCGTGCAATAGGTCGTGGATCTCCTGAAGCGCATCATCCTGAGCCTGCCACTGTTAGCGCATCTTTTCCTACGTACGGCAAAGGTCCTTGATTGCCTGCAATCGTGGCCGCATCGTGCCTGACGCGGACAAAGCTTAAGGATCCATCGGCTCGTTTCCCTTGCCACCACCTAGCGTCATACACGCTCCTGAGTATGGTCTGGATGCCAAACTCGTCAGAACGGAAAACCTTTAGTGTTTCTTGAGGAGTTAAAACACTAAAAGATGATGTCCCGGCCCAAATTAAGACTAATGCAATGTTGACATCAGCACACCTTTGCATATGTCAGCAGGGGTGTGCTGACATCAGCAGACAGAATGCCGACATCAGTCTGGTTGGAGCTTGCTAATGCTCCCCTGGTAGAACCGTTTCCCTATCTTTTTCTTCTCTTCAACTTCCCCGCACCTTCGTGCTGAACGAATGGAGGGGACGACATCGTCTGTCCCTCTTACAGCAGCTGCTGTGACTGCTGCTGCCAGCTGTTACTACCACAGCTGCTCCTACACAACGGCATAGTTGTGTAGCTGCGAAGACAGACACATCTCATGGGTCTGCTGTATGCAGTAGTGTAACGTAGCTACATAGTCGTGTAGTGCAGTTGTGCAGTCATAGGAGAGTGGTAAACAGGGACGTGTTGTATGGTGCACTATACTCAGGTATCTATGAGATTGTGGTTGTGTCGCCATTTGCATCACTTGCGTATTCCCATTCGCTGCATCACTCTGGGTTGCAACAACAAAAGCATGGAGGTTATTGAAGAGATTGATTTCAATGTCGAGAATCACTTAGTTCGTTGCTAGTGTTGCCCAAGCCGTCTGAGTTGACACACGATCATAGCATGTCCACCAAAGTACTTAGCTCTGGAACAATCATGTTTGTAGTCCATGCTACTGGTCTGATGCGAGCACCACATGCACTTGTATAATCTTTCCATGTGTCTGCCATGACTTTCTCCTTTTGATGCTCGGTCATGTCCATATCTGTATTGTTATACTTACCGTGTACCCCCTTGTTGCATGTGGGCTTGTCCGTCAGTGGGCCAGTAGAAGTGTTGGCTAATAGTTGTATTCATGATAATACAACATCTATCCACTTGAGTCCACATACACGTATACCTACAAGTGACTGAAACCAACATGGTGATGGTTCACAAAGAGTGGTGCGTGGCTACAATAACACGCACATCTTGCCCCAAACTGCACCTCAATCTGTTGATGACATAATATCTTACAGTCATAAAGATCTCGGCATGAGCTACAAGAGGATAACGTTATGGCAGCCATACATCTCATTCATACTAATGGCTTTACCATCTGTGTAATTGAGATGTATGGCTACATTAACATGCATGTGGCCGTCCGAACTGCACCTCGTTTTGTTGATGACATAGTATCTTACAGTCATACATCTGAGTCAAACAGATGGCTTCGCTTGCAGCACTTTCTATCACTCTAATGTTAGTTTGATGATCATGTCTTCCTTGCATGTCCATGTACCATGTATAGCCAATCACCTGACCTTTGAAACTGTGTACAAGAGAATTTATTGGGAATTGAACAGAAAAGTGAACATCCGTCATTCTTCAAAACCTCTCTATTTCATGAAAAGACTTCTAGTCTTTTCACGTTTGACAATGAATGAGTATGTGGGCTCAACTTCCATGCGTTAATGTTTATGATAAATGAGAAATCCAAAGTTACAGAAATACACTCTTTGATACACTGATTGTCGAATGTATGATTTTGGGTCGACTAACTATACCTTGTTGTCGATCATGCTAAAGCCATGGTGTAGAGGTTTCCTGTAGCAGCCGCTCTCAATTTAATCCGTGAGGCCTAGCTCAACCTCAGCAACGAGCCCCACCTCGCGTTTGAGGCGTGCGCGGGACATGCTTCACCGCAAGGGCCTTATTCCACCTACGAGCTAGGCACAACGTTTCCGGACGTCTCCAAGTATGAACAATTCTTGCTATTGTTTTTAACGTGTGATGCTCAAGACTGGATCCATTGCGACCCTCGTTCTCTCACACCCCATCTCTCTCTCTCTCTCTCTCTCTCTCTCTCTCCCTCTCTCTCTCTCTCTCTCTCTCTCTCTCTCTCTTTCTCTCTCTCCCTCTCTCTCTCTCTCTCTCTCTCTCTCTCTATATATATATATATATATATATATATATATCTCTCTCTCTCTCTCTCTCTCTCTCTCTCTCTCTCTCTCTCTCTCTCTCTCTCTCTCTCTCTCTCTCTCTCTCTCTCTCTCTCTCTCTCTCTCTCTCTCTCTCTCTTTCTCTCTCTCAAATTACTAATACACGTTGCTTGTGACTGTGTGTGAGAGTACATCAACGAGCTGATGAGTGTCGGACGTCATGGCTGTGGTAAGCTTTGCCTTAGAATGGGATTTCACCCCAAAGACAAGAGTTGGGAAGGGGGAGCGAAGACGCCGGTGAGTGCGCACCCACACCGAGCAACCGCTCGGACGAGCACGCACCGCCACCTGGGGGTCGAGCCCGACCTCTCTGAATAAACCGAGGACGGCTTCTCACCAGTGCACGGCCAAAGACCGACAAGGTGGCCCCCTAAGGATCAGTATCCGGGATAAGATCCAGCTCCTCAAAAACACTCAAAGGCAAACAAGCATGATGCAGGGATCGGCAGTGAGAATGTACAAGCCCTTTCATCTACCACACCATAACTAGCTAGTCAAATCTGAGACATGTTTGTGCCAGAGAGCACTCCTGGGTAGCTTGAGGACTGTTTGATGAGTCTGATGATAGCAGCGAGACCGCTCTTGGACAACGGTTCCCAGGTGTAGCCATGGTCACTCAAATTGTACAAGTGTGCGGGCACAAGTAGGGCGCAAGTAGGGCGCAAGTAGGGCGCAAGTAGGTCCGCAACTAGGACGCAACAAGGGCGTAACTAGGGCGTAGCTAGTGCCCAACTGAGGCGCAACTAGGGCGTAACTAGGGTGTAACTAGGGGGAAACTAGGATGCAAGTAGGGCGCAAGTAGGGTGCAAGTTGGGCGCAAGTAGGGTGCAAGTAGGGTTCAAGTAAGACGCAACTAGGGCGTAACTAGGACACAACTAGGGCGTACCTAGTGCCTAACTGAGGCGCAACTAGGCCTCAACTAGGACGCAACTAGGGCGCAACTAGGGCGCAACTAGGGTGCAACTAGGGCGCAACTAGGATGCAAGTAGGGCAGAATTAGGGCGCAACTAGGACGCAACTACGGTGCAACTAGGGCGCAAGTAGGGTGCAAGTAGGGCGAAACTAGGGCTCAACTAAGGCGCAACTAGGGCACAACTGGGGCGCAAGTAAGGCACAAGTAGAGCGCAACTAGGACGCACCTAGGGCATAATTTGGGCGTAAGTAGGGCGCAAGTAGGGCGCAAGTAGGACGCAACCAGGGCACAAGAAGGGCGTAACTAGGACGCAACTAAGATGCAAGTAGGGCGTAAGTAGGGTGCAAGTGGGGTACAACTAGAGCACAACTAGGGTACAAATAGGGCACATGTAGGGCGCAAGTAGGGCGCAAGTAGGATGCAACTAGGGCGTAACTAGGGTGCAACTAGGGTGCAAGTAAGACGCAAGAAGGGCGCAACTAGGATGCAACTAGGGGGCAACTAGGGTGCAAGTAGGGCGCAACTAGGGGGCAACTAGGGCGCAACTAGGGCGTAACTAAGGTGCAACTAGGGCACAACTAGGGCATAGCTAGTGCCCAACTGAGGCACAACTAGGGCGCAACTAGGACGCAACGAGGGCGCAACTAGGACGCAACTAGGACGCAAGTAGGTCTCAACAAGGGCGCAACTAGGGCGTAGCTAGTGCCAAACTGAGGCCTAACTAGGGTGCAACTAGGGCGCAACTAGGGGGAAAATAGGGTGCAACTAGGACGCAAGTAGGACGCAAGTAGGGCCTAAGTAGGGTGCAAGTAGGACACATCTAGGGCGCAACTAGGGTGCAACTAGGGTGAAAGTAGGACACAAGTAGGGCGCAAGTAGGGCGCAAGTAGGGTGCAAGTAAGTCGCAACTAGGGCGCAACAAGGGCGTAACTAGGGCGTAGCTAGTGCCCAACTGAGGCGCAACTAGGGTGTAACTAGGGCGTAACTAGGGGGAAACTAGGACGCAACTAGGGCGCAAGTAGGGTGCAAGTTGGGTGCAAGTAGGGTGCAAGTAGGGTGCAAGTAAGACGCAACTAGGGTGCAACTAGGACACAACTAGGGCATACCTAGTGCATAATTAGGGCGCAACTAGGGCTTAACTAGGGCGCAACTAGGGCGCAACTAGGGCGCAACTAGGGCGCAACTAGGGTGCAAGTAGGACATTATTAGGGTACAACTAGGGCGCAACTAGGGTGCAACTTGGGTGCAAGTAGGGCGCAACTAGGGCGCAACTAGGGCACAACTAGGGCGCAAATGGGGCGCAAGAAGGGCGCAAGTAGAGCGCAACTGGGACGCAACTAGGGCGCAATTAGGGCGCAAGTAGGGTGCAAGTAGGGCACAAGTAGGACGCAACCAGGGCGTAAGTAGGGTGTAACTATGGCACAACTAGAATGCAACTAGGGCGGAAGTAGAGCGCAAGTAGGGTGCAAGTGGGGCGCAACTAGGACACAATTAGGGCGCAAGTAGGGCACAAGTATGGCACAAGGAAGGTGCAAGCAGGATGCAACTAGGGTGTAACTAAGGCACAACTAGGACGCAAGTAGGGCGCAAGTAGGGCGCAACTAGAATGCAACTACGGCACAACTAGGACGCAAGAAGGGCGCAACTAGGGCACAACTAAGGCGCAACTAGGGCGTAACTAAGGTGCAACTAGGGCGCAACTAGGGCGCAACTAGGGCGTAGCTAGTGCCCAACTGAGGCGCAACTAGGGCGCAACTAGGACGCAAGTAGGGCACAAGTAGGTCGCAACAAGGGCGCAACTAGGACGTAGCTAGTATCCAACTGAGGCGCAACTAGGGCGCAACTAGGGTGCAACTAGGGGGCAACTAGGGTGCAACTAGGACGCAAGTAGGACGCAAGTAGGGCCTAAGTAGGGTGCAAGTAGGACACAACTAGGGTGCAACTAGGATTCAACTAGGGCGTAGCTAGTGCCCAATTGAGACGCAACTAGGGTGCAACTAGTGCGCAACTAGGATACAACTAGGGCGCAAGTAGGATGCAAGTAAGGCGCAATAGGGCGCTAGTAGGATGCAAGTAGGGTGTAAGTAGGGTGCAACTAGGGTGCAACTAGGGCACAAGTAGGGTGCAACGCGGCTGCAAGTAGGACGCAAGTAGGGGGCAAGTAGGGCACAACAAGGGTGCAAGTAGGGTGCAACTAGGACGCAACTAGGGTGCAACTAGGACGCAAATAGGACGCAAGTGGGGTGCAACTAGGGTGCAACTAGGGTGCAACTAGGGCGCAACTAGGGCGTAAGTAGGATGTAAGTAGGTTGCAACTAGGATGCAACTAGGACGCAACTAGGGTGCAAGTGGGCAAGTAGGGCGCATGTAGGGCGCAACTAGGGTGCAACTAGGGCGCAACTAGGGCGAAACTAGGAAACAACTAGCGTGCACCTAGGGTGCAACTAGGGCATAACTAGGGCGCAATTAGAGTGTAACTAAGGCGTAGAAACTAGGGTACAACTAGAGCACAACTAGGGTGCAAGTAGGGCGCAAGTAGTGCGTAAGTAGGGCGCAACTAGGGTGCAACTAGGGTGCAACTAGGACGTATCTAGTGCCCAACTGAGGCACAACTAGGGCGCAACTAGGACTCAACTAGGGCGTAACTAGGGCGTAACTAGGGCGGAAGTTGGGCGTAACTAGGACGCAAGTAGTACGCAAGTAGGGCACAAGTATGGTGCAAGTAGGACACAACCAGGATGCAAGTAGGGTGCAAGTAGGGTGCAAGTAGGTCACAAGTAGGGTGCAACTAGGGCCCAAGTGGGATGCAACTAGGGTGCAACTATGGCGTAACTAGGGTGCAAGTAGGGTGCAAGTAGGGCACAAGTGGTGCACAACTAGGTTGCAACTAGGACACGACTAGGATGCAAGTAGGATGCAAGTAGGTCGCAAGTAGGGTACAACTAGGACGCAACTAGGGTGCAACTAGAGCGCAAGTGGGCAAGTAGGGCGCAAGTAGGGTGCAACTAGGGCACAACTAGGGCACAACTAGGGTGCAACTAGGGTGCAACTAGGGTGCAACTAGGGCGCAAGTAGGGCGCAAGTAGGGTGCAACAAAGGCGCAACTACGGCGTAGCTAGTGAACAACTGAGGTGCAGCTAGGGCTCAACTAGGGCGTAACTAGGGGGAAACTAGGGCGTAACTAGGGCACAAGTAGGATGAAAGTAGGACACAAGTAGGACACAAGTAGGGTGCAAGTAGGGCACAAATTGGGCGCAACAAGGGTGCAACTAGGGCGTAGTTAGAGCCCAATTGAAGCGCAACTAGGGTACAATTAGGACGGAGCAAGGGCGCAACTAGGGCGCAATTAGGACACAACTAGGGCGCAAGTAGGACACAACTAGGGTGCAACTAGGGTGTAACTAGGATACAAGTAAGGCGCAAGTAGGGTGCAACTAGGGCGCAAGTAGGGTGCCACTAGGGCACAACTAGGGTGCAACTAGGACGCAAGTAGGGCGTAAGTAGGACGCAAGTGGGGTGCAACTAGGGTGCAACTAGGATACAACTAGGGTGCAAGTAGGGCGCAAGTAGGACGCAAGTATGGTGTAACTAGGACGCAACTAGGGCGCAACTAGGGCACAAGTGGGCAAGTAGGGCGCAAGTCGGGCGCAACTAGGGCGTAACTAGGGTTCAACTAGGGTGCAACTAGGGCGCAAGTAGGGCGCAAGTAGGGGGCAAGTAGAGCGTAACTATGGCGCAACTAGGGTGAAACTAGGTCGTAGCTAGTGTCCAACTGAGACGCAACTAGGGCGCAACTAGGGCAAAACTAGGGCGTAACTAGGGCGGAAGTAGGACACAACTAGGGCGCAAATAGGGTGCAACTAGGGCGCAACTAGGGTACAAGTAGGGCGCAACAAAGGCACAACTAGGGCACCACTACGAGTAACTAGTGCCCAACTGGTGCACAACTAGGACGCAACGAGGGCGTAAGTTGGGCGTAACTAGGGCGCAAGTAGGGCGCAACTAGGACGCAAGTAGGACGCGACTAGGGCGCAAGTAAGGCACAAGTAGGACGCAACTAGGGTGCAACTAGGGTGTAGCTAGTGCCCAACTATGGTGCAACTAGGGCTCAACTAGGGCGCAAGTAGGACGCAACTAGGATGCAAGTAGGGCGTAACTAGGACGCTACTAGGACACAACGAGGGTGCAACTAGGGTGCAAGTAGGGCGCAAACAGGGCACAACTAGGGTGCAACCAGGGCGCAACTAGGACGTAACTAGGGTGCAAGTAGGGCGCAAGCAGGACGCAAGTAGGGCACAACTAGGACGTGACTAGGGCACAACTAGGGCGCAAGTAGGACGCAACTAGGACGCAACAAGGATGTAACTCAGCGCAACTAGGGTGCAACTAGGGCACAAATAGGGCATAGCTAGTGCCCAACTGAGGCGCAACTAGGGCGCAACTAGGGCGCAACTAGGATGCAACTAGGGCATAACTAGGGCGCAACTAGGGCGCAAGTAGGGTGCAAGTAGGGCGCAACTAGGGCGCAACAAGGGCGTAAGTAGGGCATAGCTAGTGCCCAACTGAGGCGCAACTGGGCCACAACTACAGCATAACTAGGGGACATCTAGGACACAACTAGGACGCAAGTTGGACGCAAGTAGGGTGCAAGTAGGGTGTAATTAAGAAGCAACTAGGGCGCAACTAGGGTGCAACTAGGGCGTAGCTAGTGTCCAACTGAGGCGCAACTAGGGCGCAACTAGGACGCAAGTAGGGCGCAACTAGGGCATAAGTAGGGAACAAGTGGGATGCAAGTAGGGCACAAGTAGGGCGTAATTAGGTTGCAACTAGGGCGTAACTAGCGTGCAACTAGGACGCAACTAGGGTGCAACTAGGGCACAACTAGGGCGTAACTAGGACACAACTAGGGCGCAGGTAGGGTGCAAGTAGGGCGCAAGTAGGATACAACTAGGGCGCAAGTAGGGCGCAACTAGGGCGCAACTACGGTGTAACTATGGCGCAAGTAGGGTGCAAGTAGTGCGTCGGTATGACGCAACTAGGGCGTAACTAGGGTGCAACTAGGGTGTAAGCAGGGCGCAAGTAGGACGCAAGTAGGGCATAACTAGGGAGCACCTAGGGCGCAACTAGGGTACAACTAGGGCGTAGCTAGTGCCCAACTGATGCGTAACTAGGGCGCAACTAGGGCATAACTAGGGCGTAACTAGGACACAACTAGGACGCAACCAGGGTGCAACTAGGGAACAACTAGCGTGCAACTAGGGTGCAACTAGGACGTAACTAGGGCGCAACTAAGGTGTAGAAACCAGGGCGCAACTAGAGCATACCCAGGGTACAATAGGGCGCAAGTAGGGCGCAAGTAGGGCACAACTAGGGTGCAACTAATGTGCAACTAGGACATATCTAGTTACCAACTGAGGTGCAACTAGGGCACAACTAGGACTCAACTAGGGAGTAACTAGGGCATAACTAGGGTGGAAATTGGACGCAACTAGGATGCAAGTAGTACGCAAGTAGGGCACAAGTATGTTGCAAGTAGGACGCAACTAGGGCGCAAGTAGGGTGCAAGTAGGGTGCAAGTAGGGCGCATGTAGGGTGCACCTAGGGCGCAAGTAGGGTGCAACTAGGGCGCAACTAGGGCGCAACTAGGGCGCAACTAGGGCGCAAGTAGGGGGCAACTAAGGCGCAAGTAGGGTGCAACTAGGGCGTAACTATGACGCAACT
This sequence comes from Penium margaritaceum, assembly GCA_023375785.1. Classification (NCBI taxonomy): domain Eukaryota; kingdom Viridiplantae; phylum Streptophyta; class Zygnematophyceae; order Desmidiales; family Peniaceae; genus Penium; species Penium margaritaceum. The sequence goes on along the minus strand of SZWC01015942.1, from coordinate 33,066 downwards.
AGGGTGCAAGTAGGGTGCAAGTAGGGCGCAAGTGGGGTACAACTAGGACGCAAATAGGATGCAACTAGGGCGCAAGTAGGATGCAAGTAGGACGCAAGTAGGGTACAACTAGGGTGCAACTAGGGTGCAACTAGAGTGCAAGTGGGCAAGTAGCGCGCAAGTAGGGTACAACTAAGGCACAACTAGGGTGCAACTAGGTCGCAACGAGGGCACAACTAGGGCGCAAGTAGGGCGCAAGTAGGGCGCAACAAGGGTGCAACTAGGGTGCAGCTAGTGAACTACTGAGGCGCAGGCAGGGCGCAACTAGGGCGCAACTAGGGGGCAACTAGGGCGCAACTAGGGCGCAAGTAAGATGCAACTAGGGCACAAGTAGGGGGCAAGTAGGGCGCAACTTGGGTGCAACAGGGGTGCAACTAGGGCGTAGCTAGAGCCCAATTAGGGTGCAAATAGGGTACATTTAGGGCGCAACAAGGGCGCAACTAGGGCGCAATTAGGATACAACTAGGGGGCAAGTAGGACGCAAGTAGGACGCAAGCAAGACGCAAGTAGGGTGCAACTAGGGTGCAGCTAGGACACAAATAGGGTGCAAACTAGGACGCAAGTAGGGCGCAACTATGGTGCAACTAGGGCGCAACTAGGGCACAAGTAGGGCGAAGGTAGGGTGCAACTAGGTGCAACTAGGGTGCAACTAGGGTACAAGTAGGGTGCAAGTAGGTGAAACTAGGGCGCAAGTAGGGTGCCACTAGGGCGCAAGTAGGGTGCAACTAGGTCGCAAGTAGGGCGTAAGTAAGACGCAAGTGGGGCGCAACTAGGACGCAACTAGGGTGCAACTAGGGCGCAAGTAGGACGCAAGTAGGATGCAAGTATGGTGTAACTAGGGCGCAACTAGGGCGCAACTAGGGCACAAGTGGGCAAGTAGGGCGCAAGTCGGGTGCAACTAGGGCGCAACTAGGGTGTAATAAGGATGCAAGTAGGACGGAAGTAGGGTGGAACTAGGACGCAACTAGGGTGCAACTAGAGCGCAATTTGGACGCAACTAAGGCATAATAACTAGGACACAACTAGGGCACAACTATGGCGCAAGTAGGGCGCAAGTAGGGGGCAAGTAGAGCGTAACTATGGCACAACTAGGGTGCAACTAGGTCGTAGCTATTGTCCAACTGAGGTGCAACTAGGTCGCAACTAGGGCAAAACTCGGGCGTAACTAAGACGGAAGTAGGGCGCAACTAGGGTGCAACTAGGGCGCAACTAGGGTACAAGTAGGACGTAACAAAGGTTCAACTAGGGCACAACTACGGCGTAGCTAGTGCCCAACTGAGTCTCAACTAGGACACAACGAGGGCATAAGTCGGGCTCAGCTAGGGCGCAAGTTGGGCGCAACTATGGCGCAAGTAGGGCGCGACTTGGGCGCAAGTAAGGCACAAGTAGGGCACAACTAGAGCGCACTTGGGATGCAACTAGGGTACAACTAGGGTGTAGCTAGTGCCTAACTAAGGCGCAAATAGGGCGCAACTAGGGTGTAGCTAGTGCCCAATTGAGGCGCAACTAGGGCGCAACAAGGACGCAACTAGGATGCAAGTAGGACGCAACTATGGCACAAGTAGGGCACAAGTGGGACGCAAGTAGGACACAAGTAGGGCGTAATTAGGCTGCAACTAGGGCGCAACTAGGGCGCAACTACGGAGCAACTAGGGTACAACTAGGGAGGAACTAGGGTGCAACTAAGGCGTAACTAGGGTGCAACCAGGAAACATGTAGGGCACAAGTAGGGTGCAAGTAGAACGCAACTAAGGCGCAAGTAGGGCGCACCAAGGGCGCAACTAGGGTGCAACTATGGCGCAAGTAGGGCGCAAGTAGGGCGCAAGTATGACGCAACTAGGGCACAACTAGGGCACAACTAGAGTGCAAGTAGGGCGCAAGTAGGGCGCAAGTAGGGCGCAACTAGGGTGCACCTAGGGCACAACTAGGGTGCAACTAGGACGTAGCTAGTGCCCAACTGATGCGTAACTAGGGCGCAACTAGGGCATAACTAGGGCGTAACTAGGGCGTAACTAGGGCGTAACTATGGCACAACTCAGGTGCAAGTAGGGCGTAAGTAGGGTGTAACTAGGATTCAACTAGGGCACAAGTAGGGCGCAAGTAGGGTGCAACTAGGACGCAGCTAGGGCGAATAGGGCGAAATTAGGGCACGAGTAGGGTGCAACTAGGGTGCAAGTAGGGCGCAACTAGGGTGCAACTAGGATCCAACTAGGGCGCAACTAGGACATAACTAGGGCGTAGCAAGTGCTCAACTAAGATGAAACTAGGGTGCAACTAGGCCGCAACTAGGGCGCAACTAGGGCACAACTAGGGTGCAAGTAGGGTGCAACTAGGACACAACTAGGACACAACTAGGACACAACTAGGGCACAACTAGGGTGTAGCTAGTGCCCAACAAAGGCGCAACTAGGCTGCAACTAGGGTGCAAGTAGGGCGCAACTAGGACACAAGCAGGATGCAAGTAGGGTACAACTAGGACGTAACTAGGGAGCAAGTAGGGCGCAACTAGGGTGCAACTAGGGCGCAACTAGGACGTAACTAGGACACAACTAGGGTGCAATTAGGGCGCAACTAGGACGCAACTAGGGTGCAAGTAACACGCAATCAGGGTGCAACTAGGGCGTAACTAGGGTACAAGTAGGGTGCATGTAGGACACAAGTAGGGCGCAAGTAGGACGCAAGTAGGACGCAAGTAGGGCAAAACTGAGGTACAACTAGAGCGCAACTAGGGTGTAACTAGGGCGCAAGTAAGACGCAAGTAGGGCGCAAGTAGGACACAACTAGGGTGCAACTAGGGCATAGATAGTGCCCAACTGAGGCGCAACTAGGGCGCAACTAGGGGGCAACCAGGACGCAACCAGGGCGTAACTAGGGCCCAAGGAGGATGCAAGTAGGGCGCAAGTAGGGCATAACAAGGGCATAACTAAGACGTAGCTAGTGCCCAACTGAGGCGCATTTAGGGTGCAACTAGGAAGAAACTAGAGGACAACTAGGACGCAACTAGGGCTAAAGTAAGGTGCAAGTTCGGCGCAAGTAGGGCGCAAGTAGGGTGCAAGTAAGACGCAACTAGGGCGCATCTAGGGCGCAACTAGGGCGTAGCTAGTGTCCAACTGAGGCGCAACAAGGGCGTAACTAGGGCGCAACTAGGACGCAACTAGGGCACAAGTAGGACGGAACTAGGGCACAACTGGGGCACAAGTAGGGCGGAAGTAGGACACAAGTAGGGCACAACTAGGGTGCAACTAGGATGCAACTAGGATGCAACTAGGGTGCAAATAGGGCGCAGCTAGGACACAACTAGGACGTAACTAGGGCGCAAGTAGGACGCAACTAGGGCACAAGAAGGGTGCAAGTAGGAAACAACTAGGACGCAAGTAGGGCGCACCTAGGGCGCAACTAGGGTGTAACTAGGGTGCAATTAGGGCGCAAGTCGGACGCAACTAGGACGCAATTATGGCGCAAGTAGGGCGCAAGTAGGACGCAAGTATGACACAAGTAGGGCGCAACTAGGGCGCAACTAGGATGCAACTAGGGCGCAAGTAGGGCGCAAGTAGGGCGCAAGTAGGGTGCAACTAGGGAGTAACTAAGGGTGCAACTAGAGCGCAAGTGGGCAAGTAGCGCGCAAGTAGGGTACAACTAGGGCACAACTAGGGTGCAACGAGGGCGCAACGAGGGCGCAACTAGGGCGCAAGTAGGACGCAAGTAGGGCGCAACAAGGGTGCAACTAGGGCGTAGCTAGTGAACAACTGAGGTGCAGGTAGGGCGCAACTAGGGCGCAACTAGGGGGCAACTAGGGTGCAACTAGGACGCAAGTAGGATGCAACTAGGGCACAAGTAGGGTGTAAGTAGGACAGAACTTGGGAGTAACAGGGGTGCGACTAGGGCGTAGCTAGAGCCCAATTGAGGCGCAACTAGGATACAATTAGGGCGCAACAAGGGCGCAACTAGGGCGCAATTAGGACACAACTAGGGGGCAAGTAGGATGCAAGTAGGACGCAAGTAAGACGCAAGTAGGGTGCAACTAGGGCGCAGATAGGGCACAAATAGGGTGCAAACTAGGACGCAAGTAGGGCGCAACTATGGTGTAACTAGGACGCAACTAGGACACAAGTAGGGCACAAGTAGGGTGCAAATAGGTGCAACTAGGGCGCAACTAGGGTACAAGTAGGGCGCAAGTAGGGTGAAACTAGGGCGCAAGTAGGATGCCACTAGGGTGCAACTAGGGTGCAACTAGGTCGCAAGTACGGCGTAAGTAGGATGCAAGTGGGGCGTAACTAGGACGCAACTAGGGTGCAACTAGGGCGCAATTAGGACGCAAGTAGGATGCAAGTATGGTGTAACTAGGGCGCAACTAGGGTACAACTAGGGCACAATTGGGCAAGTAGGGTGCAAGTTGGGTGCAACTAGGGCGCAACTAGGGTGCAATCATGATGCAAGTAGGACGCAAGTAGGGTACAACTAGGGCGCAACTAGGGTGCAACTAGAGCGCAATTTGGACGCAACTAAGGCATAACAACTAGGGTGCAACTAGGGCGCAACTAGGGCGCAAGTAGGGCGCAAGTAGGGGGCCAGTAGAGCGTAACTATGGCACAACTAGGGTACAACTAGGTCGTAGCTATTGTCCAACTGAGGCGCAACTAGGGCGCAACTAGGGCAAAACTAGGGCGTAACTAGGACTGAAGTAAGGCGCAACTAGGGTGTAACTAGGGTGCAACTAGGGCATAACTAGGGTACAAGTAGGACGCAACAAAGGTGCAACTAGGGCACAACTACGGCGTAGCTAGTGCCCAACTGAGTCACAACTAGGACGCAACAAGGGCGTAAGTCGGGCACAACCAGGGCGCAAGTAGGGCGCAACTAAGGCCCAAGTAGGGCACGACTTGGGCGCAAGTAAGGCACAAGTAGGGCACAACTAGGCACACTTGGGGTGCAACTAGGGTGCAACTAGGGTGTAGCTAGTGCCTAAGGCGCAACTAGGGCACAACTAGGGCGTAGCTAGTGCCCAATTGAGGCGCAACTAGGGCGCAACTAGGACGTAACTAGGACGCAAGTAGGACATAACTAGGGCACAAGTAGGGCACTAGTGGGACGCAAGTAGGGCACAAGTAGGGCGTAATTAGGCTGCAACTAGGGCACAACTAGGGCGCAACTAGGGCGGAACTAGGGTGCAACCAGGGTGCAACTAGGGCGCAACTAGGGCGCAACTAGGAAACATGTAGGGCGCAAGTAGGGCGCAAGTAGGACGCAACTAAGGCGCAAGTAGGGTGCACCTAGGGCGTAACTAGGGCGCAACTATGGCGCAAGTAGGGCGCAAGTAGGGCGGAAGTATGACGCAACTAGGGTGCAACTAGGGCGCAACTAGGGTGCAAGTAGGGCGCAAGTAGGACGCAAGTAGGGCGCAACTAGGGCGCACCTAGGACGCAACTAGGGTGCAACTAGGATGTAGCAAGTGCCCAACTGATGCGTAACTAGGGCGCAACTAGGGCATAACTAGGGCGTAACTAGGGCGTAACGAGGGCGTAACTAGGGCGTAACTAGGGCGTAACGATGGCACAACTAGGCTGCAAGTAGGGCGTAAGTAGGGTGCAACTAGGATGCAACTAGGGCGCATATAGGGCGCAAGTAGGGTGCAACTAGGGCGCAACTAGGGCGAATAGGGCGTAATTAGGGCACGAGTAGGGCGCAACTAGGGTGCAAGTAGGGTGCAACTAGGGTGCAACTAGGATCCAACTAGGGCACAACTAGGACGCAACTAGGGCGTAGCAAGTGCTCAACTAAGACGCAACTAGGGTGCAACTAGGACGCAACTAGGGTGCAAGTAGGGCACAACTAGGGCACAAGTAGGGCGCAACTAGGACACAAGTAGGACACAACTAGGGCACAACTAGGGTGTAGCTAGTGCCCAACAAAGGCGCAACTAGGCTGCAACTAGGGTGCAAGTAGGGCGCAACTAGGACACCAGCAGGATGCAAGTAGGGTACAACTAGGACGTAACTAGGGCGCAGGTAGGACGCAACTAGGTTGCAACTAGGGCGGAACTAGGACGTAACTAGGACACAACTAGGGTGTAATTAGGGCGCAACTAGGGCGCAACTAGGACGCAACTAGGGTGCAAGTAACACGCAATCAGGGTGCAACTAGGGCGTAACTAGGGTACAAGTAGGGTGCATATAGGACGCAAGTAGGGCGCAAGTTGGACGCAAGTAGGACGCAAGTAGGGAAAAACTAAGGTGCAACTAGAGCGCAACTAGGGTGTAACTAGGGCGCAAGTAAGACGCAAGTAGGGCGCAAGTAGGACACAACTAGGGTGCAACTAGGGCATAGATAGTGCCCAACTGAGGCGCAACTATGGCGCAACTAGGGGGCAACCAGGACGCAACCAGGGCGTAACTAGGACGCAAGTAGGACGCAAGTAGGGCGTAAGTAGGGCGTAACAAGGGAGTAACTAGGACGTAGCTAGTGTCCAACTGAGGCACAACTAGGGCGTAACTAGGGCACAAATAGGACGCAACTAGGGCGCAAGTAGGACGGCAGTAGGGCACAACTGGGGCACAAGTAGGGCGCAAGTAGGACACAAGTAGGACGCAACTAGGGTGCAACTAGGGTGCAACTAGGACGCAACTAGGTTGCAAATAGGGTACAACTAGGACACAACTAGGACGTAACTAGGGTGCAAGTAGGACACAACTAGGGCGCAAGTAGGGCGCAAGTAGGACACAACTAGGGCGCAAATTGGGCGCACCTAGGGCGCAACTAGGGTGCAGTTAGGGTGCAAGTCGGGCGCAACTAGGGCACAATTATGGCGCAAGTAGGGCGCAAGTAGGACGCAAGTATGACACAACTAGGGTGCAACTAGGGCGCAACTAGGGTATACATAGGGTGCAAGTAGGGCGCAACTAGGACGTAAGTAGGGTGCAACTAGGGTGCAACTAGGGCGTAAGTAGGACGCAACTAGGACGCAACTAGGAAGCAAGTAGGGTGCAACTAGGGCACAACTAGGGCGCAAGAAGGGGCAACTAGGGCATAGCTAGTGTCCAACTGAGGCAGAACTAGGGTGCAACAAGGGCCCAACTAGGGTGCAAGTAGGGCGCAAGTAGGGCGTAACTAGACGCAACTTGGGCGTAACTAGGGTACAACTAGGGTGAAACTAGGGTGCAAGTAGGGCGCAAGTAGGGTGCAACTAGGGTGCACTTACGGCGCAACTAGGGTGCAACTAGGGCGTAGCTGATGCTTTACTGAGACGTAACTAGGGCATAACTAGGGCGTAATTAGGCCGTAAGTAGGGCGTCACTAGGACGTAACTACGGCGTAACTAGGGTGCAAGTAGGACGCAAGTAGGCTGCAACTAGGATGCAACTAGGGCGCAAGTAGGGTGCATGTAGGAATAACTAGGACGCAACAATGGCGCAACTAGAGTGCAACTAGGACGCAAGTAGGGTGCAACTAGGGCGCAAGTAGGGTACAACTAGGACACAACTAGGGCACAACTAGGATACAACTAGGACGTAGCTAGTGCCTTATAAAGGCATAATTAGGCCGCAACTAGGACGCAACTATGGTGCAAGTAGGGCGCAACTAGGGTGCAAGTAGGGCGCAACTAGGGCACAAGCAGAGGCAAGTAGGGGGCAACTAGGATGCAACTAGAGCACAACTAGGGCGTAACTAGGGCGTAGCTAGTGTCCAACTGAGCTGCAACTAGGGCACACCTAGGACACAACTAGGGCACAAGTAGGGCGCAACTAGGGCGCAACTAGGGCGCAACTAGCGCGCAACTAGGACGCAACTAGGGTGCAACTAGGGCGCAAGTAGGGTGCAACTAGGTCGCAAATAGGGTGCAACTAGGGTGCAAATAGCATGCAATCAGGGCGTAACTAGGGCATATCTAGAGCGCAACAAGGGTGCAAGTAGGGAGCATGTAGGGCACAAGTAGGGCGCAAGTAGGGCCCAACTAAGGCGCATCTAGGGTGCAACTAGGGTGCAACTAGGACGCAAGTAGGACGCAAGTAGGGCACAAGTAGGACACAACTAGGGTGCAATTAGGGCACAAATAGGGCGCAGCTAGGGCACAGCTAGGGCGCAACTAGGGTGTAGCTAGTGCCCAACTGAGGGGCAACTAGGGCGCAACGAAGGCGTAACTAGGACGAGACTAGGGCGCAAGTTGGATGCAAGAAAGGCGCAAGAAGGGCATAATTAGGGCGCAAGTAGGGCCCAACTAAGGTGCGACTAGGGTGTAGCTAGTGCCCAACTGAGGCGTAACTTGGGCACAAGTAGGGCCCAATTAGGGAGCAAGTAGGGCGCAACTAGGGTGCAAGGAGGACGCAACTAGGACGCAACTAAGGCGCAAGTAGAGCGCAACTAGGGTGCAAGTAGGACGTAACTAGGGCACAACTAGGGAAAAAATAGGGCGCAACTAGGACGCAAGTAGGGTGCAACTAGGGCGTATCAAGGACGTAAGTATGGCGGGCGCAAGTAGGGCGTAATTAGGACGCAAGTAGGGTGCAAGTAGGGCGCAACTAGGACGCAACTCGGGCGTAACTAGGGTGCAACTAAGGTGCAAGTAGGGCGCAAGTAGGGTGCAACTAGGGTGCAATTAGGGGAAAACTAGGGTGCAAGTAGGTCGCAAGTAGGGCGCAAGTAGGGCGCAACTAGGATGCAACTAGGGTGCAACTAGGGTGTAAGTAGGGTACAAGTAGGGCTCAAGAAGGGCGCAAATAGGGCACAAGTAGGGTACAACTAGGGTGCAACTAGGGCTTAACTAGGGCGCAAGTAGGGCGCAACTAGGGCGCAAGTAGGACGCAAGTAGGGTGCAAGAAGGGCGCAAGTGGGGAGCAACTAGGGTGCAACTAGGGCGCAACTAGGGCGCAACTAGGGTGCAACTAGGGCCCAAGTAGGGCGCAAGTAGGGCGCAAGTAGGGTGCAACTAGGTTGCAACTAGGGCGTAACTAGGACGCAATTAGGGTGCAACTAGGGTACAAGTAGGGCGCAAGTAGGGCGTAACTAGGACGTAACTAGGGTGCAACTAGGGCGCAACTAGGGCGTAACTAGGACGCAAGTAGGGCACAACTAGGGTGCAAGTAGGATGCAAGTAGGGCACAAGTAGGGCACAAGTAGGGTGCAACTAGGGCGCAACTAGGGCGCAACTAGGGTGCAACTAGGGCGCAACTAGGGCGCAAGTAGGGCACAGGTAGGGCACAACTAGGGGGCAACGAGGGTGCAAGTAGGACACAAGTAGGGCGCAAGTAGGAGGCAACTAGGGCGCAAGTAAAGCACAACTAGGGCGTAACAAGGGGACAACTAGGTCACAACTAGGGCACAAGAAGGACGCAAGTTGGACGCAAGTTGGACGCAAGTAGGGTGCAAGTAAGACGCAACTACGACGCAACTAGGACACAACTACGGTGTAGCTGGTGCCCAACTGAGGCGCAACTAGGGTGTAACTAGGTCGCAACTAGGACGCAACAAGGGCACAAGTAGGGCGCAACCAGGGTGCAAGTAGGGCGCAAGTAGGACGCAAGTAGGGCACAAGTAGGGTGCAACTAGGTCGCAACTAGGGCGCATCTAGGGTACAACTAGGACGTACATAGGGCGCAACTAGGGTGCAACTAGGGCGCACCTAGGGGTCAACTAGGCGTAATTAGGGTGCAACTAGGGAGCAAGTAGGGCTCAAGTAGGGCGTAAGTGGGACACAACTAGGGTGCAACTAGGGCGCAACTAGGGCGCAAGTAGGGCGCAAGTAGGACGCAAGTAGGCTGCAACTAGGATGCAACTAGGGCGCAACTAGGACGCAACGCAAGTAGGATGCAAGTAGGGCGTAACTAGGGCGCAACTAGGGTGCAACTAGGGTGCAGCTAGGGCGTAACTAGGGCGCAACTAGGGTGTAACTAGGGTGCAACTAGGGCGCAACTAGGGCATAGCTAGTGTCCAACTGAGGCGCAACTAGGGCGCAACTAGGGTGTGACTAGGGTGCAACTAGGACGTAAGTAGGGCGCAACTAGGGCGCAACTAGGGCACAACTAGGGTGCAACAAGTTCGTAGCTAGTGTCCAACTGAGGTGCAACTAGGGCGCAACTAGACACAACTAGGATGCAACGAGGGCACAACTAGGGCGCAACTAGGGCGCAACTAGGGGGCAACTAGGGCACAACTAGGGTGCATCTAGGGCGTAGCTTGCATCCAACTGAGGTGCAACTAGGGCGCAACTAGGGCGTAACTAGGGCGTAACTAGGGCGTAACTAGGGCGTAACTAGGACGCAACTAGGGTGCAAGCAGGGCGTAAGTAGGGCGCAACTAGGGCACAACTAGGGTGCAACTAGGCCACTAGTAGGGCGTATGAAGGATGCAAGTAAGGCGCAACTACGAAACAACTAGGGCGGAACTAGGGCACAACTAGGACGCAAGTAGGCCCAAGTTGGGTGCAACTAGGACGCAACTAGGTCAAATAGGGTGTACGTAGGGCACAAGTAGGGCGTAACTAGGGCGCAAGTAGAGTCAACAAGGGTGCAACAAGGGCACAACTAGGGCGCATCTAGGGTGTAACTAGTCCCCAACTGAGATGCAACTAGGGCGCAACTAGGATAAACTATGGCGCAAGTAGGGCGCAACTAGGGCGCAAGTAGGGCACAACTAGGACACAACAAGGACGCAACTAGGGCACAACTAGGGCGTAGCTAGTGCCCAACAAAGGCGCAAATAGGTCACAACTAGGGTGCAACTAGGGCGCAACTAGGGTGCAACTAAGGTGCAAGTAGGGTGCAACTAGGGCACAAGCAGGGGGCAAGTAGGACGAAACTAGGGTGCAACTACAGCGTAACTAGGGCGTAGCTAGTGTCCAACTGAGCCGAAACTAGGGTGCAACTAGGGCGCAACTAGGGCACAACTAGGTCGCAAGTAGGACGCAAGTAGGGCGCAACTAGGGCGTAACTAGGACACAACTAGGGTGCAAGTAGGGTGCAAGTAGGGCGCAATCAGGGTGCAACTTGGGTGCAACTAGGGCGCAACTAAGCTGCAAGTAGGGCGAAGGTAGGGCACAAGGAGGGTGCAAGTAGGGTGCAATTAAGGTGCAACTAGGGCACAACTAGGGCGTAATTTGGACGCAAGTAGAGCGCAAGTAGGGCGCATGTACAACACAACTAGGGGCAACTAGGGCGTAAATTGTGCACAAATAGGACACGGCTAGGGCGCAACTAGGGCGTAGCTAGTGCCCAACTGAGGTGCAACCAGGGCGCAACTTGGGCATAACTAGGACGCAATTAAGGCGTAAGTAGGACGCAAGTAGGGCGCAAGTAGGGCACAAGTATGGCGCAAGTAGGGCGCAAGTAGTGTCCAATGAGGGTGCAACTAGGGCGTAGCTAGTGCCCAACTGAGGCGTAACTTGGACACAACTAGGGCGCAACTAGGGCGCAACTAGGGCGCAACTAGGGCGCAACCAGTGCTTAACTAGGGCGCAACTAGGACGCAACTATGGCGTAGCTAGTGCCCACTTGAGGCGCAACTTGGACGCAACTAGGGCGCAACTAGGACGCAACTAGGGCACAAATAGGGCGTAACTAGGGAGCAAGTAGGACCCAAGTAGGGCGTAACTAGGGCGCATCTAGGGCGCAACTAGGGCGCAAGTAGGGCAAAAGAAGGGCGCAAATAGGGCACAAGTAGGGCGCAGCGGTTAAGGAGGCGATGTTGCTTCGCATGTTGCTCGAGGAGCTGGACGTGGAACAACAGGGGTCAACGGTGGTGCAAGAGGACAACACTGGCGCTATCGTGCTGACCAACAAGCCAACGTGCATAGGATGACGAAGCACATCGACGTGCGTTACCATTATGTACGGGACGTGGTGGAAAAGGGAGAGGTGGTGCTGCAGCACTGTAGCACGTGCCACATACTTGCGGAATGCTTGACCAAGCGCAACATGTAGATTGGGACCTGATGAGCGTGGCCGGACTTGGGATGGCCAGGTGTGAAGGGCTTGAGGGCGGAGCGGAAGATGAGTGAGAGCAACCAGGAGCAGCGGGCATGGTAGTTGTAAGGGGAGAATGTTGTATTTTTGCCCCTCAGCATGTCCAAGGCGGCGCTGGGAGGCATCGACAAGCCGTTGGAGGGGAGGAAATCATTACAATTTACTCTAGCTGCGTGAGGACTGCTCGAAATCCAGATCCAACAATTAACAAGGGAGATATGGGCTTCCAAAGTTGGGATGTGCGCGACGGCTCTTGGAGTCGGCCGCGGTTCACTTGCCGGTGAAAAATCCACCGGAACGAGTAACAAAAATACATCTGGTGTATTTTCCCTGGAGGACCGCCAAGTCGCTCCGGCGAATGATCCGCCGGATGCGAGAAGTACAGGTTGTTGCTGAGGGACTTAGTTACAATGGTGGCTCAGAGTCCGAAATATTTTAGTACAGTCTGTTACTCGGGGACAGTCAAATTTCCGACTGGAGGTCCGTGGAAAAGTTTCGAACTACATCAATCCCCATCACCAAACTCGATCATAACTCATCAAAATGCACAAGGGGCACCACCACTACGTATAAGGACATCTCCGCCTCCAGAATGGTGTTTTGATGGGTGCTTGATGTGTGAGGGCTCCTCGGCGGGCGGGCACCACACGCGTCGCTAACTGAGTGACTGGATTGGTGTGCCGCGCTTTGATGGACGTAGCAAGAGCTGCGATAAACCAAATCGCACGCAGTTTGGTGTGTTGCAAAGCTTGAGAGTAGCCCTCCAACTCGTCACTTCATGTCAATGTCCATAAACTAACGCAAAATACCATCATCCTCCTTGAAAACGTGACTGCCTCTCATCTCTGTCCAACTCCCACAAACATAGCGTGAGGCGACCAGAAAGCTCACGCTTAGACTCAGAACTCACACAAAAGAAGCCGTGAACTTAGAAGATGAGTGAAGCCACGTTGGAACTGCCATCCCATAGTTTTTTTACAGTTTATTTGCGACAAGGATTTTGATTTAGGACAAGACTTGATATGGGACGGGGAGTTGATTTGCGACGGGGAGTTGATTTGCTGCGAGGAGTTGATTTGTGACCGAGAGTTAATTTGTGACAACGACGGGGAGTTGATTTGCAACCAAGAGCTAATTTGCAACCAGAGTCGATCCGCGACCAGGCGTTGATTTGTGACCAGAGTTGATTTGCGATGCGGAGTTCATTTATGATGGAGAGTTGGTTTGCGACGGAGAGTTGATTTCCGATTGGGTGTTGCTTTGCGACAGGGAGTTTATACGTGACGGAGAGATGATTTACAATGGGAGTTCCATTGCGACGGGAAGTTGATTTACGACGGGGATTTGATTTCTGATTTGAGTTAGTTTACAACCAGGAGTTGAAATTGCAACCATAGTTGATTTGTGACTAGTAGTTTATTAACGACCAAAATTGATTTGTGACTAAGCGTTGATTTGCGATCAGACTTGTCACTACGGGGAGTTGATTTGTGATGGATAGTTCATCCCACGGATAGTTGATTGACAATGGGGAGTTGATTTGTGACGGAATTTTATTTGGAACCAGGAGTTGATTTGGGATGGGGAGTTCATTTGCGACTGGGAACTGATTTGCGACGGGAGTTGATTTACAATGGGGAGTTGATTTGTGCTTGATGATTGACTTACGGCCAGGAGATGATTTGCAATGGCGGGTAATTAGCGACCGGACGTTGATTTGCACCGGGGAGTTGATTGGTGATGGACTGTTCATTTGTGATGGATACTTGATTTACAAGGGGAGTTGACTTGTGACGGAGCGTTGAATTACGACGGAGAGATGATTCAGGATTTGGAGTTGATTTATGACTGGGAGTTGTTTTGCAACAAGTTGATATGCTTCCAGGAGTTCATGAGTGACGGAGATTTGATTTATGACTGGGATAGATTTGTAATGGGAATTTGATTTGCAACATGGAGTTGATTTGCAACAGATAGTTCATTTACGACCGGGAGTTGACTTGTAATGTGGAGTTCATTTTCGAGTTGATTTGTGACAAGGAGTTGATTTGCGACCAGGAGTTGATTTGTGATGGAAAGTTGGTTTGCAACAGGCAGCTGATACGACTGGGAGCTTATTTGTGACAAGGAGTTAATTTGCGACTAGAGTTGATGTGCGGCATGGAGTTAATTTGTGACCAAGAGTCGTTTTGCAATGGGGTGTTGATTTACAATGGGAGATGATTTGCAACCTGGGCTTGATTTGCGATGGGGAGTTGATTTGCGATGGGGAGTCCATTTGTGACGGAAACTTGGTTTGCTACGGGGTGTTAAATTGCATCGGGGAGTTGATTTGCGACGGGGAGTTTTTTGGTAACCAAGAGTTTTTTTTGCAAGGGGATTCAATTTGCAAAAAAAAATTGATTTGCTGCCGGGATTTGATTTACGACAGGGGATTGATTTACAACCAAGTATTGATTTGCGGCCGGGAGTTGACTTGGGACCAAAAGAAGATTAGCGACAGGGAGTTTGTTTGCGATGGGGGTTGATTTTGGATGGGGGTTCATTTGCAACGGTGAATTGATTTGCAATGGGGTGTTGATTAGTGACGGGGAGTTGATTTGCGACAAGGGGTTAATTTGTGACGGATACTTGATTTGCGACCGGGAGTTGATTTGAAACGGGGAGTTGACTTGCGACCGGGAGTTGATTTGTGATGGGGGATTGATTTGCAACAGGAATTTGGTTTGCCCTTGGGAGTTGATTTGCAACAGGGAGTTCATCTGCGACGGGGAGTTGACTTGCGACAGAGAGTTAATTTGCAACCGGGAGTGGATTTGTAACAGGGAGTTCATTTGGGATGGGATGTTTGTTTGCAACGGGGATTTCATTTGAAACGGGAATTGATTTGTGACGGAGAGTTGATTTGCGACCGGGGATTGATTTGCAATGGGGAGCTGATTTGCGACGGGTAGTTGATTTGTGATCGGAGTTGATTTGCGACGGAGAGTTGATTTGCAATGGGGAGTTGATTTGCGACAGATAGTCGATTTACGACCAGGAGTTGAGCTGTGATGGGGAGTTCATTGCAACCGGGAGTTTATGTACGAAGGGTTGTTGATGACGCGCTGTTCATTTGCGACAGAGAATTGATTAATGAGGGGAGTTGACTTGTGACGGGGAGTTGATTTGCGACAGAAAGTTGTTTTGGGACCTGGAGTTGATTTGCAACTGGTAGTTGAATTTTTATGGAACATTGATTTGTGACCATGAGTTAATTTCCAACGGGGAGTTGATTCGTGACCAGGGTTGCTTTACGACGTGGAGTTGATTTGCAACAAAGTTGATTTGCAACGGGTAGTTGAATTGTGACTGGGAGATGATTTGTGACAGATGGTTGATTTGTAAAAGGGAGTTAATTTGCGACCGATAGTTGATTTGTGATGGAGAGTTCATCCACAACGGGGAGTTGATTTACGACGGGGATTTAATTTCAGGATGGGGAGTTCATTTGCGACGGCAGTTGATTTGTGACATGGAGTTGGTTTGGGATCGCGAGTTGATCTACGATAGGGTTTCGGTTTACGACGGGAGTTGATTGGCGACCTGCAGATGACTTGTAGCAAGGATTTAATTTGCAATGGGGAGTTGATTTGTGACGGGGACTTGATTTGTGACAGAGAGCTGATTTGCGATGGGGAGTTAACTTGCGACAAGGAGTTGATTTGCGACGGGAAGAATATTTGTGACCTAAGGTTTATATACAATGGGGATTTTATTTGTGATAGGGAGCTTATTTGCGACAGGGAGCTGATTTATAACTGTATGTTCATTTACAATGGGGATTTTTTGTGTGATAAGGAATTCATTTCCAACCGGGAGTTGATTCGTGACGGGAAGTTGATTTGTGACAAAGAGTTGATCTGCGACGGAGAGTTTGATTTGCAGCCAGAAATTTTTTTTGCGATGGGGGTTTGATTTGCGACCGGGAGTTGATTAGCGACAGAGAGGTGATTTTTGACAAGGAGGTGATTTGCAATGGGGAGTTCATTTGTGACCAAGAGTTGATTTGGGACAGGGAGTTGAATTGCAATGGGGAGCTAATTTGGACAGGGTGTTGATTTGCGACGGGGAGTTGATTTACAACAGGAAGTTGATTTACAATGGAGAGTTGCTTTGTGAACGAGAGTTGATTTGCAACATGGAGTTGATTTGCGGCAGAGAGTTCATTTCCGACGAAGAGTTGATTTACAACACCGTACCACACCATACAACTCTGTAAAAATCGGGTTAACTACGTTCAGATCCATACAACTCCATACAACATACAACTCCATACAACTCCATACAACTCTGTACAACTCCGTATAGCTCCGTACAACTCTGTACAACTCCGTACCATTGTGTATAGCTCTCTGCAACACTGTACAACTCCGTAAAGCTCTGTACAACTACGTACAACTCTGTACAACTCTGTGTAACTATCTACAACTCCGTAAAACTCCGTATAACTCTGTAAAACTCTCTACAACTTTGTACACTCAGTAGAACTTTGTACAAATTCATACAACTCTGTACAGTTCTGTACAAAGTTGATATGAAATCTTAGATTTGTGTAACTTGAAAATGATCCTAGAAATTGGGCGCTTAGATGATTGTTTTCCAAAACTAGGAGCTACTTCTAGAACCCTTATTTGCCCCCCCTCTCCCTAAAACAAGTCCTTAAAAGATTGTTTGCCGAAACTAGGAGCTACTTCTAGAACCCTTTTTGTGCAACCTTTTGAAAACCCTGCTAGCTTTGCATTCGACTCCAGTGCACGCTCGCATAGAGAGGCGCTTATTTGAGGGACCATTGCCGAGTTACACAGTCACTTAATTAAGTACTCAACCATCTGCCCGAAGAAGGCGGACTGATGAAAAAGAGCGACAACCACTCCCGTTTTCAGTCACTACCTTTAACAATCATGTTTTGACCGCCGTTTCGCACGAGATTCCCTCGGATTTGTGGACATCACAGAAATTCAACCATGTTCTTGCACACAAGTAGGTTCTAACCCGGGCACGTGAGTCTCGACCTGGAGGGTGCGAGGCCTTCATGCGGAGAGGAATGTGCGAAAAAGCAATCCATTAATGATGGCCGATAGATCTAAAAAATGTGATTCTTGGCACGAGGTTTAAGTTAACTGAATTCATTCATGCTATCTCCAATTCACTACACTTTCAGTCACTTTCTTTCAGTGAATTGAGTGAAAAGGGGGACTGCGCTTCGGCTTCACTGAAAGTTGAAGCCTTCATTGACCGCCAAAATTTTGCAAAAAATTGTCGAACATCGGAAGAAAATGTTGAACATCGTCACAGAATTAGGCGGGTTTGGCACTTTTCTAGCCACCTCACTCGTGTTCATGTCAGCTCGCAAGGCCAACGTGGCATGCACGAAACATCGTTGAATACTGAGGCCGGTGTCACACCGCCCCGTAGCAACTCGTTCCCACATTCCACGTTCCCTCTTCAACAAAACGGCAAGTCGGACGTCGTCGTTGGCCATCTGCGGTCACACCGGCGCCCGTAGCAATTTGCCTCGGCGGAACGAAACTGACAGAAAGTTTCACGCATTTTCTGACCCGAGACTGTCAGCGTTGACCCATGTTTCCGAGACGCACCCCACGATGAACGCGTGAAATCCGGGGCGCTGTCCACGAGTTGCTGAAAGAGTTGCTACATCTCCGGAGTTGTAGAAACTCGTAGCAACCCTCGTCGGTCGCGTAATTTTTGGGCAAAAAGTTGTCGGCCAAACCGCTGCTGACTCACATCACTTGTCCGTATCTTGATTGTGATGTCATCAAAGCGAGCCACGCCATCGCTCGCACGGCGTCACTCCACTTTCAAGAGTTAGAAAAAAAACAAATTTTAAAACATTCATGCTACTTGCGAGCAGATGGTGTGACACTGCTGCTGAATGAACTTTGATGCAGAAAGTGTGCGCCATCAAGTCAAGAACGAAACAAGACATCAATGTTGTACGCAAGGCGTGCACAGGGTTACATAGCTGACAAAACAACATGAGGGATAATGTCAGGACATGATAATTATAAGCAGTGATTTTTCTAAATTAAATGAAGAGAGAGAGAGAGAGAGAGAGAGAGAGAGAGAGAGAGAGAGAGAGA
>SZWC01015941.1:0-63994 GCA_023375785.1 Penium margaritaceum | reverse complement strand
AGCTGCTGCTGCTGCTGCCGCTAGCTGCTGCTGCTGCGTGCTGCTGCGAGCTGCTGTTGCCGCCTGCTGCTGCTGGCGGTGCCAGTCACTGCACCTGGGTGACGGTCGCCGCTTGCGTCGTCGCCCGCAGACGTCAGACGCCGCCTGCCGCTCACCTCCTCGCGTCACGCGTGGGGGTCAGTGCTGCCGAAAAAATTTCGGCAGCATTTCCCCTGGCCCAGTGGCCGTGGGAAAAAATCTGACGCCGCCACCAGGCGGTTCAATGCTGCCGGAAAAAATCCGGCAGCATTTCCCCTGCACTGGCGCGTATGGAGGTCCGCCGGCGTTGTCTGGCACCTGTTCGTCAGTCTTCTGCTGCTGCTGCTACGCTCTGGCTCTGATACCAAAAAGGAATAGCCTAGGCAGCAGGTTGGGGCAGCAGCGTTGTTGATGCAGCGTGCGGGCTTCCACGCTCGTTGCTTAAGTCAGCTGCCCCCTCAGTCTGCTGCTCTAGAGTCTAAGTCTGGAAGCTCTGGGTTTGTTACTCAGAAACGCGCGCGCCAGTGTTAGCGCCAGAAAGCAGCTGAAAACTGTAAGTGACTGAATAGGAATGAACAATGAACAACAATGGGAGACCCCTCCAAGTTCTAGGCCCCCCCCAGCTCTGTAGAGCTTGTTACTCAGTTCAACAGCCAATCAGAAAATAGCTCAGTTCAGGCTGGCAGGTTTTCTCGGTGAGGCCTGCCAGACAGCCGACAGCCCAAAACCCGGGCGTCGTCCGTTTTGCCTGAAAACTGGACCATACCATAATACCGCCGCTGCGAACGCAGCCGTGCGGTCAGAATCTGCTAGAAAAATAGTAGCGAGGAGTTATGGCAGCCTAAACCCAGATAATGCCCACAACGGTTTATGCTGCCACACAGGGCCATGCAACATGCAACTGGGACCCTAGGCAGTGCATGACGATGCAGACGCAATGGAATGCGCTGGAACGCATGCAAGCAGCAAATGCGGTGTCAATGACCGCCGGCAGCACGACCGCCGAGGAGGCCTGCCGATGGAGCTGAGCGCGTCGCCTGAGAGAGGAGGCTCCAGCGAACTGCGAGAAGTCCTCAGCGTGCGTCGGCTCCACCGGACGACACTCCATCAGCGTCGAGTCTCGCCGTCAGTCATCTGCACGCCGATGTACACAAGCCGGGAGGACACAACAGAGCACAATGAGAGATGTGCAAAAACCAACAGATCTTACAGGATGCTTCAAGAAACTTCACCGATCAGTCAAGAGCCTTAGAGAATATCAAGCTACGTCTTTGAAAATGTTTACCATCATCGCAAAGTGGATGATACATGATCAAAGCATCAAGAACTTGTGATGAAAACTTAGGATGTGTTGGTTTTCGTGCATCTCTCATTGTACTCTATTGTGTCCTCCCAACTTATGTTTATCGGCGTGCAGATGACTGACGGCGAGACTTGACGCTGCTGGAGTGTTGCTCGGTGCAGCTGACACACGCGGAGGCCTACTCACCCGTCGCTGGAGCCTCCTCCCTCTGGCGATGCGCTCAACTCCATTGGCAGGCCTCCTCGGTGGTCGGGCCGCCGGCGGTCACTGCCACTGTAGATGCTGTCCGCATGCACCTAGCGCTGTGTTTGGCTGTGGCATTGCATCTGCAGCATCATGCGGTGCCTAAGGTCCATGTCTCCTACTGTATGGCCCTGTTTGGCATCGTTGACTATCGTAGGCACTGCCTGGGTTCGGGCAGCCATAACTCTTTCCTGTTATTTTCCTAGCTGATTCTAACCACGCGACTGCATTTGCAGTGGCAGTATCATGGTATGGTCCATATTTGACGCAAGACGGACGACGCCTGGGTTTTGGGCTGGTGGGCGTCTGGCATGGCTCACCGATAAAACCCTAACTGCCAAAAAACGGATTGATTCCCTTATACCCACCTTTGGAGTGTCATAATTCTCGAATGCCCACTTTGTACGAAAGACAAATGTTGGTTTTTGCACATCCCTCATTGTGCTCTGTTGTGTCCTCCCGGCTTGTATATATCGGCGTGCAGATGACTGATGGCGAGACTCGACGCTGATGGAGCGTCATCCGGTGGAGCCGACGCACGCGGAGGTCTACTCGCAGATCGTTGGATTCTCCTCTCTCCAGCGATGTGCTCAGCTCCATCGGCAGGCCTCCTCGGTAGTCGTGCCGCCGGCGGTCACCGCCACCGCAAATTGCTGTCTGCATGTGTCAAGCGTGTCCCGTCGCGTCTGCGTGGTCATGCTCTGCCTGTGGTCTGTGTTGCGTGCTGCATGGTCCTGTTAGGCGTCACAGACCACCGTAGGCAATGCCTGGGTTCGGGTAGCCATAACTCTTTGCTACTGTTTTTCTAGATGATTCTGACTGCACGACTGCGTTTGCAACGTTGGTGTTATGGTATGGTCTAGTTTTCAGGCAAAACGGACGACGCGCGGGTTTGGGGCTTTCGGGCGTCTTGCAGGGCTCACCGAGAAAACCCTGCCTGCCAGAAAATAGGTCCACAGCTATTTTCTGATTGGTTGGTTAGTTGAGTAACAACTTCTACACTAGTTGGGGGGCCTAGAACTTGGAGGGGCCTCCCTTTATTGTTCATTCTTCATTCCTAATCACTTACTATCAGTTTTCAGCTGCTTTCTGGCGCTAACTCTGGCGCGCGCGTTTCTTAGCAACAAACACAGAGCTTCCAGACTTAGATTCTAGAGCAGCAGACTAAGGGGGCAGCTGACTTAAGCAACGAGCGTGGAAGCCTGCACGCTGCATCAACAACGCTACTGTCCTAACCTGCTGCATAGACTTTCCATTTTGGTATCAGAGCCAGAGCGTAGCAGCAGCAGCATAAGACTAGTGAGGAGGTGCCAGACAACGCCGGCAGACCCCCATACGCGCCAGTGGAGGGGAAATGCTGCCGGACTTTTCCGACAGCATTGACCCTCCTGGTGGCGGCGTCTAATTTTTTCCCACGGCCACTGGGCCAGGGGAAATGCTGCCGAAATTTTTTCGGCAGCACTGACCTCCACGCGTGACGCGAGGAGGTGAGCGACAAGCGGCGTCTGATGTCTGTGGGCGACGACGCAAGCGGCAACATCACCCAGGTGCAGTGACTGGCACCACCAGCAGCAACAGGCAGAAGCAGCAGCTCGCAGCAGTCCGCAACAGCAGCAGCTCGCAGCAGCAGCAGTAGTAGCGTGCAGCAGCAGCAAATAGCAACAGCAGCAGCAGCAGCACCAGCAACAGCAGCAGCAGCAGCAACAGCAGTAGTAGCTGCACCAGCAGCAGCAACAGCAGCAAGCAGCAGTAGGAGCAGTAGTAGTAGCAGCAGCAGCAACAGCAGCAACAGTAGCAGTAGCAGCGGCTACAGTAGCATCAGTACCAATAGCAGCAGCGGCGGCCCCAACATCCGCCACTGTTGACGTCAGCACCCCTCTGCTGACGTCATTGCAGACATCACTACTGACGTCATCAACAAAAAAAAAGAAGAGGGGGAAAAGGGGGAAGGGGGAAGGCCAAAGGGGTGAGTAGACTCCCCACTGTCCCAATCTCCTGCTGACATCGGCAACACAAAGACAGAAAAAAAAACAGAAACAAGGGACACTAAGACATGGCTGGAAGTCCCGGCGAGGAGGGGTCCTCCTCTGTTGGGGGGACCCCTACCCCTCCTTTCTTGTAATGATTGCTACAACAGCAGCACCCGCCGTCGCTGCAGCAGCAGCAGCCGCCGCCGCCGCAGGAGCAGCAGCTGCCGCCGGCGCAGCAGCAGGAGCAGCCGCCGCCGCCACGGCAACAGCAGCTGCCGCCGCCGCACCAACAGCAGCCAAATCAGCAACAACAACGGCCGCCGCCGCCTCAGCAGCAGCAGCCGCCGCCGTTAGAGCAGCAGCAGCCGCTGCCTCTACAGCAGCAGCCGCCGTCGCTACAACAGCAACAGCCGCCGCCCATACACCAACAGCCACCGCCGCTGCAGTAGCAGCAGCTGCCGTCCTTACAACAGCAACAGGAGCAGCAGCCCACTGGTAACGTTGGCGGCAACCCTGACCCACTAGCTGCACTTCAACAGCAACTCGCCGCCTTGACACAGCAGCTTGCAGCGCTATAGCCAGTCGCCTCCCAAACCGCCACCAACGCGTTGTCGTCGTTCATCCCTCCAGGGCACGCTAGCCCCGCTGTGTCCGCCGCCACGTACTACCTAGCACAATAGCAGACTCAGGGCCAACGGCAGACAGTGACCTACGTCCTTGGCCCCACTCTGGGTGCCGGCCGTAGGCAGAAGGACTTTGAGATACCGCCGCCGCCGCTTCAGGCTGGCGAGCAGTTCCAGAGCTGGGAGCTCAGCTTCCGGATCTGGGCGCAGGGTGAGGATCTGTGGGCCTACTACACCCTCCCTTATGACTCCACCCACTCCGATCAGCTATATGACGCTGGTCGCGCCGTCTGCGCCCTTGTACCAGTCGCCCCCACAGCTTCCCGCCTTGCCCTGGAGCCCTTACTCGGCGACTTCACCGCTGGCGACATCCCAGACCCTGTAGCCGCATGGCACGTCCTCACCAGACCCCATCGCCTATCCAGCGACACTGAGATCAGCCGTCTGCTCCGGGAGTTGAACTCCCTGCACATGGGGGACACCGAGACGGTCACTGCCTACTGGCAGCGGGCGGAGGAAATCCTCCATCGACTCGGCAAATCTGCTCCGCCCCCTCTGTCCGCGCTCCTCACCATCAAGCGCGGCGTCACCAGCGCATACACGGCCGTCTTCGTCCACTACCCTCGGGACGTACTCTCCACCATGGAGGCCAAGGGCACTCTCATGCCCTGGGCATATGAGCTCTTCCTCCGCATTGAGGAAGCTTGCCAGGAGTCCTAGCTCTATCGCGCGGAGGCCCTTGTATCCCCTGCCGTCGTCGCCCCTGCCGTTGCCTTCGTGGCCGTTGCCTCCCCCGTCGTAGCTACCCCATCGCCCTCGGGGAAGAAGAAGAAAAGCCGGAACAAGAAGGGCAAGGGTCCATCGCAACAGCAGTAGCAGCAGTCATCGACCGGTTCTAGCGGTAGTGGCTCAGTCTGCTACAACTGTGGCCAGCCCGGGCACAGGTGGTACACGTGCCCTCTCCTGACGGACGAGGCCCGCGTCATCGCCACCATGCAACGCCAGCGGGAGCGCGGCCTCGCCTCTGCCGCCGTCGGTGCTGCTGGTCTTGCCACTCCGACCTCGTCTTGCAGCTCTGCCACGCTGACAGCTCCGCCTGTCCCGCAGACACCCGCACCATAGCAGTACTACCCGCAACAGTACTACCCTCAGCTGTCGGTACCTCCGCTTCCTTCGCCGGCTCAGCCCTCCTACTACCCGGGCTCCGGCGCCGTCACTCCGCATTCCGTCTACACTCCTGAGCCGTCATCCTGAGAGCATCAGCAGGAGCAGTTCATCGCGCTCCAACTTGGCCTCCCTCGCCCTCCTCCCCAGGGAAGTGCGAGTTGCGTCACCTCCTTCCCTCCGGCCCATCCATGCATGACTGAGACTGAGCTGCAGTCGTGTCCCGTTCCCTTGTCTGTCTAGTCGCCTCCCATGATGTCCCCCACCCCACTTCTTGACGACATTGCATGGCTTGACAACTTGCAGTCTCGTTTCGCGCCTCCTTCCACGGTGTCCGTGTCCCTCGCTCACTGCCATGTGACCGTGACTGATCTGGCGACCCCTGTCCAGGATCCTGTTGAGACCTGGATCATCGACTCCGGGGCCACGCATCACATGACGGCCTCTCGCGAGGCCTTCAGTATGCTCGGTCCCGTCGGCGATGTCTCCGATGTCCGGACGGGCTCCGGACAGGTGTTGCCTGTCCGTGGAGTAGGCGTCGTTAGTTTCTGTGGTCCGGCCGGTGACGTCTTTCTGAACGATGTTCTCTTCGTCCCTGGTCTCGAGCTCAGCCTCTTGTCCGTGACTGCCCTTGACCGCATGAGCATGGACGTTGTACACTCACGTGGTGTCGGTACTATGTCGTTGCGTCCGTCAGGTCTTGTCGTACTGCATGCCACCGCCTGTGGCAACTTGTGGCACGTTCCCCGCCTCTCCTCCTCCCCTCTCGTCTCCTCTCCGTCGGCTGCGACCGGTCATGTGTTAGTTACCAGCACACTTTCTCCTCAACACACCCGCCTCTTGCACCGCCGCCTTTGCTACGTTCACTCTGCCGTAGTAGAAAGCATGCTCCGCACCCAGCCGGCCAAAGGCCTTGATCTAGAGACTTTCCCTCTCTCGTGCCCCACTGAGTGCATTGACTGCGCTCAGGGGAAGATGCACCGGTCCACGTACCCCCTATATTCCTCCCGTGCGTCTGTCCCCCTTGACCTTGTCCACTCGGACGTCATGGGCCCTCTCCCCACCGAGTTCGTCGGTGAGCATGGCCGCTATGTCCTCACTCTTATGGACGACTACTCTCGCTACCGTTGGGTCTTCTGCCTCCGGCAGAAGAGCGATGTCGCCCGAACCATTCAGGACTGGCTAGTCCTTGCGGAGCCCGAGTATGGCCGCCCCCTTCGCCGCTTTTGCTCTGATCGCGGTGGCGAGTACCTGGGTGAGGCCACGACGTTTCTCGCCTCCCGCGGTATCCGCCATGAGACGTTTGCGCCCTACACACCCGTCCAAACGACGTCTCCGAGCGGTGGAACCGTACCATGGCCGACGCCGTCCGCACCATGCGGGTCGAGTCCGGTCTCTCCGATGGCTTCTATTTTGAAGCTATGGCCTACATGACCTGGGTCTGGAACAGGGTTCCCCACGGTCCCCTTCCCCGCTAGTCCACGCCATATCAGCACTGGTGCGGTCGGCGTGCTGACCTTCGCCCGGCTCGCGTCTGGGGTTGCGTAGCCGTTATGTGGCTGCCCGCTCCACAGCAGGGTGGCAAGCTCGCCCCCCGGGGACGCCCGTGCACCTTTCTTGGCGTGTCTCGTCAATCCAAGGCCTGGCGCTTCTGGGACCCATCTCGACACTGCATCGTCGAGTCCCGCGATGCCCTTTTCTTTGAGGACCTGTTTCCCCGCGACCTCATCCGCTCCAGCTCGTTCGTGTCCCTCCGGATGCATGGGGGAGTGGTGAGTCCATCCTCCGTCCTGTCGCTTCCGGGTGAAACATCACTCCGTCCCTCTGAGTCGGCAGCCCCAGTCGCGTCCGTTGGCCCCTCTGGGCTGGCAGCCCCAGTCGCGTCCGCAGGCCCCTCCGAGCCAGTTGCTCCCGTCGCGTTTACTAGCCCCTCCGGGCCGATAGCCCCAGTCGCGTCCGCTGGCCCCTCCGGGCCGGCAGCCCCAATCGCGTCCGCTGGCCCCTCCGAGCCGGCAGCCCGAGTCGCGTCCGCTGGCCCTTCTGGGCCGGCAGCCCCAGTCGTGTCCGCCGGCCCCTTCGAGCCAGCTGTCCCGGTCGCGTCTACCGGCTCCTCCGAGCCAGCTGCCCCAGTCGCGTCTACTAGCCCCTCTAGGCCGGCAGTCCCAGTCGCGTCCGCTGGCCCCTGCGGGCCAGCAGCCCCAGTCGCATCCGCTCGCCCCTCCGGGCCAGCAGCCCCAGTCGCGTCCGCTGGCCCCTCCGGGCCAACAGCCCCTGTCATGCCTGCTGGCTCGTTCAAACCAGTAGCCCCGTCCGCCTCTGTAGGCTTGTCGGACTCAGCACCACCTTCTGCCGAGCGTGCTACACACGTGGCCCAGGTGGCAGCCTCCGACCTCGGCCAATAGTGAGCACGCAGACCGTCGCTCCCCATCCTGTGGCACCTCGATCCCTTGTGGCTCCACGTGTCTCCTCCACTCCCGCGGTCGTGAGTGGGGACCCTGGCACAAAGGCCCTCGGCCTGACCTCCTCTGCCATCATCTCAGACCTTCACTCGGGCTCTGCATTGGGGTACGCCATGCTTCATCACGAGCATCGGCATGCTGTTGTGGTTGCACTCGAACGCATCCCACCTCGGTCTCGTGATGCACACACCCTCTCAGTCCGATCCACAGAGCGCCCAAAGGACCCTTCCACCCTGTGCGAGGCTCGAGCCTCCCCTGAGGCCGCACACTGGGATGCTTCTTGCGCCGAGGAGCTCGCTACTATCCGACAGCACCATGTGTATGACCTCGTCGACCTCCCTCCAGGTCGGAAGGCCATTGGTGCCAAGTGGGTCTTTCGGCGTAAGTGGAATCCTGACGGATCCTTCGACAAGTACAAGGCCTGTCTCACAGCAAAGGGGTTTGCTCAGGTCCCTGGGGTCGATTACGACCAAATCTTCACCCCTGTTGGCTGGTTCTCCACTAGCCGGGCGCTCTTCAGCCTGGTTGCCTAGCACGGGTGGGAGCTGCATCAGATGGACGTGAGCAACGCATTCCTCCATGGCTCACTGGAGGGTGAGGAGCTCTACATGACGCAACCCTTAGGCTTCGACGACGGCACTGGGAGAGTTTGGCGGCTGCGGAAGGCCTTCTATGGCCTGAAACATTCGCCTCGGTGCAGGAACCCGGAGATCAGCAGTACGCTTCTCCGTGGCGGCCTCCAGTGCAGCACCGCTGACCCTGCACTGTTTGTCAGCCCGCGAGGTCAGACCTTCGCCGCGGTCTGGTCTACGTCGACGATCTCCTCATTGCGTCGCCAGACGCAGCAGCCATCCAGTGCGTCAAGGACCTGCTTCACGCCGCCTACCAGATGAAGGATCTCGGGTCTGCCCGAGTCTTCCTGGGCATGGAGCTCGAGCATGATCGCTCCCAGGGCATCCTGCACGTCCACCAAGCTGCCTATGTGCAGACCCTGTCCACTCGCTTCACCGAGGACTTGCCCCTCGTGCCTAGTGTATCCTCACCCATGTCACCCAATGGCCAGGTGAAGCTGAAAAGTCACGACCCAGCTGTTGTGGGGGAGCCAGTTGATGTGACCACGCATGTACGGGTCATCGGGTCACTGATGTTCCTAGCGACGACGACGCGTCCAGACATCGCGTTCGCCGTCAACCTCCTGGCTCAGTTCTCTCAGGAGCCATGTCATCTCCACTTTGAGGTCGCGATCCGAGTACTGCGCTATGTCGTCTCGACCCCTCGGCAAGGTCTCATGTTCCGCCGTTAGCCGTTTGTCGTTGCATTGGGCTACACCGACAGTGACTGGGCTGGCAGTCCAGACGGTAAGAGTCGCACTGGCTGGATTTTTCTGGTCGGGGGCACAGCTTTGTCTTGGCGCAGTGACAAGCAGGGGTGCATTGCACGCAGCACTGCTCAGGTTGAGTACGTGACCCATGGCTCAGGCGCGTGTGAGAGTGTGTGGTTGCATCGTCTGCTGTCCGAGTTGCGTCAGTCTGTCGCATCCATCACCCTGCATTGTGACAATGAGAGTGCCATGGCCATCGCCGACAATGACGGTGTCCATCACACACACACAAAGCACATCAATAATGAGTATCACTATGTATATTCTTTGTTGCATGACGGCAGCATCAGCATCGTATGGGTTGAGACAACACAACAGCTGGCTGACTTCCTGACCAAGGGAGTGAAGAGGGACTCGTTCTAGAAGGCTGTGAGTTGAGTCGGCGTGCGTCCGTGAGTCGTCCTCTTTGTCTCTGCCTGCTTCCCTGCATACCTTGGGGGAGTCTGGATGTTGATCGTTTCTCTGCCCGCCCATGTACAGTACGCTTGTGAGTCATGGGGGAGTGTTGGTTTTTGCGCATCCCTCATTATGCTCTGTTGTGTCCTCCCGGCTTGTGTATATCGGCGTGCAGATGACTAACGGCGAGACTCGACGCTGATAGAGCGTCGTCCGGTGGAGCCGACGCACGCGGAGGTCTACTCGCAGCTCGCTGGAGCCTCCTCTCTCCAGCGATGTGCTCAGCTCCATCGGCAGGCCTCCTCGGCAGTCGTGCCGCCGGCGGTCACCGCCACCATAAATTGCTGTCTGCATGCGTCCAGCGTGTCCCGTCACGTCTGCGTCGTCATGCTCTGCCTAGGGGCCGTGTTGCGTGCTGCATGGTCCTGTTAGGCGTCACAGACCACCGTAGGCACTGCCTGGGTTCGGGCAGCCATAACTCTTTGCTACTGTTTTTCTAGATGATTTTGACCGCACGACTGCGTTCGCAGCGTCGGTATTATGGTATGGTCCAGTTTTCAGGGAAAACGGACGACGCCCGGGTTTTGGGCTGTCGGGCGTCGGGCAGGGCTAACCGAGAAAACCCTGCCTGCCAGAAAATAGGTCCACAGCTGTTTTCTGATTGGCTGGTTAGTTGAGTAACAACTTCTACACTAGTGGGGGGGGGGCTAGAACTTGGAGGGGTCTCCCATTGTTGTTCATTCTTCATTCCTAATCAGTTAGTATCAGTTTTCAGCTGCTTTCTGGCGCTAACTCTGGCGCGCACGTTTCTGAGTAACAAACCCAGAGCTTCCAGACTTGGACTCTAGAGCAGCAGACTGAGGGGGCAGCTGACTTAAGCAACGAGCATGGAAGCCCGCATGCTGCATCAACAACGCTGCTGCCCCAACCTGCTGCATAGACTTTCCATTTACATTACCCACTCTTTTTAACTGGTGACCGCATTGTCCACAAAGTGCGAATAGCAACTAACTGTGAATGCGATACCCACTCGTGAGGAAATATTGCTACAATACCGGTATTCTGTCCATGATTTTGACATGTGTGGACATTGTGGTCACAATATTTCTGATTTCTATGAATTCTTTCTACTTTTCGTTCCAGTGCGAGTTGCGTGCATGCGTGAGGCGACTGACACCTTACAATTCATATGTTTACGTGCGTCTGTCGGTGTCATCAAAGTCTGTTGGTTTGTGTGGCTTCCACCCGTCACGACCGACACTGCTAGTTTTACCGATAAACCCACATTCGGGATATATGGTAGAGGAGGGCGTGACGACACGACGGGCCTCCGGACTGCACCGAGACTTCTCAAGCACCTACGATAGCGCCGGCGAGACGCGGTTGATGCGTTCCGGCAGCCATGTGGGCTTGTCAGGAGGTAGGAGAGTTTTCTCGATGGGTTCAGACCCGCGCACCCGGTTGACTGTACCGGTGCGACGAGGAGACCCGATGGCTATTGTGGGGCTTCCGATGTTCGGAAAGCCGTCTGTGATGTCTGGACATTGATTTCGAGATGTTTTGGCATTGCTCATATTTTCTCGGTGGTCGAGACCCGGGCACTCGGAGAGTTGTTCCGGTGCCTCGAGGAGACCACCTTTGTTACTCTCGTGGTGTATGCAGTGTGTTCTCCCTGTTGACTCATTTGGGTTCAGCAGGGGTGATGGGGCCCGGTGTGGTTAGCTGCCGGCGCCCCTATATAAGCCCGCTAGGGGCTCATTTGTAAACTCTCCTTGTTCTTTACATGGGGCCGATTCCCTTTTACTCACCATTTGAAAAAGTTCTGCGCAGGTTACCCACAGTTGAGAACTTCATTTACGTATCAGCGAGTCGTGGGAGAAGATGACTAGTATGCCCATTTTTTGGTAGGTCCCTTCCGTTCTCCCCACACTTTTTAATTGGTGACCACAATGTCCAAAGTTAAAAAAAGAACCATGCTTTACCCACTATTTACGAGCTGACTCCGATACCCACTTTGGACATCCGCTTGTCACTAAACGTGACGAGCGGATGTCTAAGGCTCGTGCACCTAGACATCGCGAATTGTGCAGAACGGGTCCCTGTCACGTGTGACATTGGCTATTCAGGACCTATAGTCTTACGTTATGAAATGTTCTTTCCTTCCTTCGTTTGCAAATCGTTCCACCATGCCCATAGAAAACCACCATGGGCTGTTTGATGGCAGTCGATCAGCTTAAAATACTCCTCAGTTTTGAGGGACTATTCTCTTCAAGAAAACATGGTCGACACGATGTCCATTGGTCACATGGATCGAATGGTTGAGAGGTTTTCACATCCTCCGATGGACATATTGAAGTTCTATCTCCTAATATCTGTATAGCTCTCGAGAAAAAAAATGATGGGTGCGAGCTCGTTGCTATTGCTTTTCTTCTTACCATGTCTAGTGCAATACGAAACACAAAAGTGAGAAAAAACCTTGCATCGGAATCGCTCAAACAGAACCCTTTACGCTCTATAAGCTTCCATTTGGCTTATGTGTGTCGCACTATGGAAGAAAGCGAATTAAAAAAAAGACGATTGAACAAGCGAAAAAACTCTTCAGCTGTTCGATCTTACGATCTGACGAACCGCGACTTACCATGTCTACAAAGGGACAAATGTTTGAATAGTGGATATGAGCAATACTCATGCCAGAGTCGTATTCAAGAATATTTTTATGGAGAAATACCTCGTTCTAGTATTGACGAAATGGTCAGTTATAATATTGCGTATCCTAAGGTTGGCGAACTACCGTCCGATAGGATAATGTCATGTCTAACGATGTGATATGAAACTTTCAAACACCACCTTAGACAACGCTAGTTTTTGTCACCTCAAAGAAAATGGGGCCGACGTCGTCGGCCTCGCTTCCGTCGTTCCGACGTGCGATGTCGCGTGCGATTGGCGACGTGCAGTATTTTTTTTCCGCGTAGTGTGCAAAACAATGAGTGGACCACCACTCGACCATACTTGAGCACGGCTGCCCGTGTCCGCAGGCGAACCCCACCAGCTGCATGCAAGAACAAGCTAAACAAAGCAAAACTGCCAGGTTCCGAAGCAGACATCAAACAGAAACTTTGAAATAAGCACCCCAGCCAAAACCAGCTTGAAAAGGCGACCATATCCTTCAATATTTTACAAAAAAATGAAAATATCAAACTTTATACATTCATTTCACTGTCGCATCCCATTTAAAGAGTACGAATAAAAACTCCGTGATGAATCCACGGAATCTTAAAATATAATTACTGTAATATCCACCGATCCCAGAACATGCATAGAATACCGGTACTCTAGTCGTGATTTTTCAGAAGTGGACATTGCAGTCACGGTTAATCGATATTCACGTTTTGTGGGCAATGCGGTCACCAGTTAAAAAGAGTGGGTATTCCGTTCGTTTTTTTGGACAAAGTGGGTATTCAGGAATTATAACGCTCAAAAGGTGGGTATAAGGGAATTAATTCGTCTTTACATTCATCGTTCAAGACTTAGCCAAATTCTTGCCATCTTGCATCGCACTCACACACAGAGCTCATGTTCGTGCTTGCATGGGCCTGCATGCCCTTAAATTATTTCCAATTTGGTATCAGAGCGTAGGGGGCCGTGTGAGCAGCAGAAGCAGCAGTAGTGGACGGAACGCTAAGAGAACGCGCCACGTGGTGCCACACTGGCAACAGCGTGAGGGAGCGTAAAGCGACTACACGTGAACGCCACAGGGGCGGTGAGAAGCAGCAGCAGCAGCAGCACGCGTTGGCAGTAGCAGCGTACACGAGCAGCAGCGACGCAACAGCAGCTTGCAGCCGTGGCAACAGCGAGCAGCAGCAGCGAGTAGAAGCAGTAGCGTGTAGTAGCAAGCAGCGACGCAGCAGTAGAAGAAGCAGCAACAGCTGCAGTAGCAGCTTTAGCAGCAGCAGCAGTAGTAGTAGTAGCAACAGCAGCAGTAGTAGTAGCAGCAACAGCAGCCGCAACAGCAGTAGTAGCAGCGTGCAGAGCGAAAGGAAACCGAAAAGAAAAAGAGAAGCAGCAGCGGCGGCAGCATCAAGCAGTAGCAGCAACAGCAGCTGCGTAGAGTAGCAGCAGCAGCAACGGCGGAAGCAGCAGCAGCAACAGCAATCGCAGCAGCTACACCCGCCGCTGCTGCTGCTGCTGCTGGAGGGCCTTGCAACCCTCCTGTAAGGGCCCCCGCCCCTTCGGAGGGACCCCCTTGTCCCCCATCAGGGGGCCTCTCCGAGGGGGGGGAGCCCTTCGGCCCCTTTTGCCCCCCCCTTCCCCTCCTTTAGAGGTGGCCCTCGGAGGGCCCCGTCGTGCCCCTCCGAGGGGCCCCTCGGAGGGACCCGTCGGCCCCGTCGGCCAACCGACGGAGGGGCCGACGGTGGAGAGGGACGGACCCCCCCCCCTCAGCGGCCACTCGCTCACTCGCTCGTTTAGCGAGCGAGCGAGCGAGCGTGTACGGGTGGGAGGGCCGGACAGGCCGGACGCCCCCCCCCTTTCCTTGTTTTCTCTGTTTGCCCACCTGAGGGGCAATCGAGGAAAAAGGGGGGGCGAGTAACAAAAACTACAAAAAGTGGTACGCGTGAAAACGATTGAAAAGAGAAAAAAAAGGAGGGGGTGGCCGAGGGCAAGAAAGAGAAGAAGGAAAAAAAGGGGGGCCTCATGGCTAGTGAAATATGACAAAGAAAAAGGTACTCTTCCAACTATCACCGTCGTAGCAGCCGCAGCTTTATAGCCGCAATAGCAGCATCAGGCGCTGGAGTGTCGACGACTACTTAGTGCGGCGGCTACGCGAGAGCTTGCACTTTTGCCGTCAGAGCCGACAACGGACTGTCGTCGGCAGCAATCTCCAGTTCGACACGTGTCACGGACCATCGTCTCCCTGGGGCCCGTGGATTGGTGCGCGTAGTGTACTCCGAGTGATTGACGCTGGATTCGAGTCTGTCCATCTCCGAGGGCTGGGTCGCTTACATCTTGGAGCAGCAGTCACACCTGCAGCCGCCACCCCTTCTCGTCTTG
Organism: Penium margaritaceum; assembly: GCA_023375785.1. Lineage (NCBI taxonomy): Eukaryota > Viridiplantae > Streptophyta > Zygnematophyceae > Desmidiales > Peniaceae > Penium > Penium margaritaceum. Next base: position 49,388 of record SZWC01015941.1, on the reverse strand, counting down.
GAGCCGTCTTTGCTCTATTAGTGGCAGTAGCATTAGTGGCCGCAGTTTGTCAGACTCTAGTCCCTGGGCGTGCTGCGGTAGTGCAGCTCGTCCGGTCTGGTCACGTTTGCTGACCCGGACGCCGTGATCTCCAGGAGTGACAGTACCTATTGGCCCCATTCTCTCCCGTGGCTTGGTGTTTACCACAGGGAGTAGGTGCCCTTTGTACCTATCCATCATCCAGCACACGAGATGAGTGCGCGGATATCTGAGCAGGCGCCCTGCGCGTTCGCCTGCTACTACTGTGGTGATGGACGTAATGGTTGGCGTCGCTGTTGGACGCGCCCTCCCGGCTGGCATCCACCTTGGCTAACACCTCGTCTGAGCATGCGTCCTCCATAGCTCACGGATGTGCTGGCCTTGGTAGATCCCCTAGCTGGACCTCTGGCGAGCATATTTGCTGAGATCCACGGCCTCCGGCAGACAGTGCAGCGGCTTTGTGACCTCGTTGTCACTAAGCGTGCTTCTGCTACTCGTTTGTCGACGGCCTCTTCGATCACATCTCCTCCATCCTCTCCTCCTTCCTCATCGGATGGTGTACCTTCAGCTCCACCTGCCAGCGAGTCTCAGGCTTCCACCATCCTGTCGATCTTTCACTCTACGACCACGATGCCATCTCGCGATGACATACCTCCATGTAGTCGTTCCAGTCGAGTGACTCTACGACGTCGGCGTCAGCGCTCCGCACGACGTGCTTGTGCCGGTGTTGATACATCCTCCACCTCCTCGGCCTCCATTGTTGTACCTGTCGAGGGGGAGTGTGGTCACTGCGCATTGCCTGATGTGACCGTAGCGACAGGATTCGCACTTGCGCTGGGCCGTGCTGCTCGAGCGTCAGCTCAGGCAGATTCAGATGATACCGAGACATCACATGGCATGGAGTCTGACCCCGACATGACGTTCATGGTTGAGAGTTGCTATTCATCCTCCAGGTTGGATCCAGATCTTCCACAGCAGTAGGTGACATCAGGAGGAGCGCAGACACGGCATCCTTGGACGGTGCCACTCGCGGGTCCGGCCGCTAGAGGTCCAGGGGTGGCACAGAAGTCTCGTGCAGATCGAGATGCATCCATCATACTCTTGGGGGAGAGCATGCATCAGACTCACACCTGTGCGGTGGATGTTGGGGTACTTGGGACGTGCATGTCATTGAGGTCGACATCTACACTGGGGCAGCAGCTGGACATTCTGCAGCAGCAGGTTGCATCAAGAGGAGTGCAGGTCCCGCGTGCCTTGGCGATGCCACTCGCGACTCCGACCAGTAGCGGCCTAATGGTGGCACAACAGTCTTGTGCAGATCGGGATGCCCCAAACGGATCTCCGGGGGCGTTGGCGCACGGGATTCACACTAGTACGATAGCAGTCGCAGTGCATGAGCAGAGTCGGCCGGTTGGTCTTTTGGAGGTTGAGGCATTCTTGAGAGCAGTAGTTCTGAGAGACATCGCTGGGACATATGCTTCAACAGACACAGCATGCTCCACCATCTCATCTGCGGTACATGAGGACCAGCTTCAGCGTGAGGAGTCGTCCATGTTCCCACAGTCTTCAGGTTCCCGTACCCACGACGAAGTAGCGACATACATGAAGGAGTCAGATGATAGTCCTTACTCTATCATCGAGCAGGTGGTAGTGACCAGCGTTCCCGGCGAGACAGTGCGTGAGCGCCAGCTGCGCTTGTTGGCTGCCTTGACGGACATTGTTGAGACGGAGCCCTGTACACCTGTGTCCACTACGGCGGCAGTTGAGGACAGTGGTGCAGATCCCTACACGTAGATGGAGTCACCTCGTCAGCTAGAGCTGAGTTCTGCCCCTTCGTGTTCACCTGCTGGTGACCTAGCTGATTACATGGACACTGAGAGTGGCAGTAACTACACGGACAACATTTCTACATGCTCCATGGACTCTGACGACTCATCCTTCTCCTTCTCTCTTGGCATGCGACCGCTCACTCCTCGTCTGACAGACACGAGTTGTGATGTGGATGCGACACTTGTAGCTGCATACGATGTTCCAACATCTTAACAGATTGCAAGCTTGGTTGACCCCCAGGAGGATGCAGCAGCACCAGTTCCATCGTTTTCAGCAGCAGATATGGAGATGGCGCAGTACTCACGAGTTGTGCAGTCTGCATGTGCAGCATCCAGTGAGGCAGAGTTTATCCTACACAAGGTCGACATATGCCACCTCGACATGTCCGAGGCAGATTATGCTGATCTGCAAGAGCGTGTAGTCATGCTACAGGGAGAGATGATGGCAGCGCGTGAGGGATTCTCAGAGGAGAGCAGCATCACTGCTACCGGAAGGAGCCTTCCGCCAGCAGCATTTGGCACACCTATACCCGGGGATGATCTTGTACGAGCTCCGAGTATGACATCTGTTGGAGACACTATCATAGGAGAGTTGAGCGTGCCTTCGGCTTCCGCCATCCTGGCTCCTGTCGACCCCATCATCGCTCTTCCTTCCTCTGCTGCCGTCACGCACCTTCATCCACCTGACTCACCTGCCCCATCTTCATCTTCATCCTTGAGTGGTGATCCGGTTCGTCACTCGAGCTCTTCTCTTATAGCAGTACACCCTTGTGTCTTAGGGTGTGCTATCCCGTATCGGAGGCCAGCTCCACCACTTCATCCATGCACGCATGCTGCTCGCCCATTCCCGTTCCTCCAGCGCACACAGATCCATCGCGGCAGTGCGGAGGCAGGAGAGACTGTGAGTTGGGACCCTTGGCAGTCACGCGAGGACTGGTATACCCCAGGTGATGCAGATTCACGTGAGGAGTTGTAGCCGGAGACACCACTTTGTCTTTGAGGGAGGGAGTCGACTCACAGGTGACAGGGGGAGCTGTCTCTACATGATGGATACACCACATGACTCATCGCCTTGGATCTGTTTAGCTACGACATCAGAATCTCCATCGAGGACATCGCTGCCAGGTTCATCTGCCCAGGGGGAGTGTTGTGTGGACCTCGACCTGACGCGACGCTATGGGAGATGCATGGCGAGGTCCATGCTCTGTTGTGAGTATCTACAGCATCCCGCATGTGCCTCACGCTACGTGCCTGTACAGCTGCATATAGATGGTAGCACACTGTTGGTCGAGACCCGGACACTTGGTGCATTGCACCAGTGTCACGAGGAGACCATGTGATCGTGTGTCTTAGTGTGTCGCTTTACTGTGCGTGGCATGTGCATGCGAGCTGTTGGTCGAGACCCGGACACGTGGTGCGTTGCACCCGTGTTACGAGGAGATCCTCCCTTGATCCTGTGTTTGGATGATGATACTATTGAGTTGGATTGCTCGNATCTGCCCAGGGGGAGTGTTGTGTGGACCTCGACCTGACGCGACGCTATGGGAGATGCATGGCGAGGTCCATGCTCTGTTGTGAGTATCTACAGCATCCCGCATGTGCCTCACGCTACGTGCCTGTACAGCTGCATATAGATGGTAGCACACTGTTGGTCGAGACCCGGACACTTGGTGCATTGCACCAGTGTCACGAGGAGACCATGTGATCGTGTGTCTTAGTGTGTCGCTTTACTGTGCGTGGCATGTGCATGCGAGCTGTTGGTCGAGACCCGGACACGTGGTGCATTGCACTCGTGTTACGAGGAGATCCTCCCTTGATCCTGTGTTTGGATGATGATACTATTGAGTTGGACTGCTCGTAGTGGTCGAGACCCGGACCCCGGTACCGCCAGTGTCACGAGGAGACCATCTTGTCCTCTGACATGTGCATGATGTGCATTACACTGGTTTGTGTGCGTGTGCATCACTCCTCTCATGGTCGAGACCCAGACACTTAGTGGGCTGTGCCAGTGTCCAGGGAGACCCTAGATGGATAGCAGACAAGTGTGTGTGTGTGTTTGTGCGAGTTGACTCATGCATGTTATGGCTTGCCATGCATTTTTGTTCCATGCCTTCGCTCATTCGTTTTGGCGTGGACGGCTATGTGAGCCAGGGGGAGTGTTGGTTTGTGTGGCTTCCACCCGTCACGACCAACACTGCTAGTTTACCAATATACCCACATTCGGGGTATATGGCAGAGGAGGGCGTGACGATACGACGGGCCTCCGGACTGCATTGAGACTTCTCCAGCACCTACGACAGCGCCGACAAGACGCGGTCGATGCGTTCCGGCAGCCATGTGGGCTTGTCAGGAGGTAGGAGAGTTTTCTCGGTGGGTTCAGACCCGTGCACCCGGTTGACTATACCGGTGCGACGAGGAGACCCGATGGCTATTGTGGGGCTTCCGATGTTTGGAAAGCCGTCTGTGATGTCTGGACGTTGATTCCGAGATGTTGTGGCACTGCTCATGTTTTCTTGGTGGTCGAGACCCGGGCACTCGGAGAGTTGTTCCGGTGCCTCAAGGAGACCACCTTTGCTACTCTTGTGGTGTATGCAGTGTGTTCTCCCTGTTGAGTCATTTGGGTTCAGTAGGGGTGACGGGGCCCAGTGCGGTTAGCTGCTGGCACCCCTATATAAGCCTGCTAGGGGCTCATTTGTAAACTCTCCTTGTTCTTTATATTCAGCGTTCCAGACTTAGCCAAATTCTTGCCGTCTTGCATCGCACTCACACACAGAGCTCATGTTCATGCTTGCATGGGCCTGGATGCCCTTAAATTATTTTGAATTCCAAGGGTCATGTGTCATTGTAAATTGCTGCATTCTTGTTGCCGAATGTGCCTGTGAAATGTGGGTTTTTTTTTTGCTCGGAGATGTCGTCATCTTTACAAAGCTATTAGTTGCTATCGTCATCGCTTCCTGTCGTATACCGAACGATGTTGCATGCAATAGAAGTACTGTCTTCTGAATTGGAAAGAGGCCCTCACTCTTAACCATGACGACAATAAACTTAGGTACACGTGCGCTACATCGGCAGATATTGGCAGACGACTGGCACATCCGGGGTTCCGGGCCCATGCATCCGATAAGGACACTGCAGAATGCCAGATGGAAGCAACGTCGGTGCATAGTGGGTGTGTGATGCGACAGCCTGCATACCGGCCCAACTTTTGATGCTCTTGACAAGGGTGACCGTTAGGGGTACCATGGGACATGATGTCCCTAGTTTCATCATTCTGCATGTCATCATCTACATAGGTTTTCCCCGTTGTCAGTTCGTGCCACTTTTGCACGCCATAGGAAACATGCCGTTCCCCGTTGGAGCCCTGTTCTTCCGAGGCAAACCCGCTCACCATGGCTGTCGTGCTCGCTCTAAGCTCTGGTAAGTGGGTATCATAGGTACGAAAATGACCGTTAGGTGGGTACAATGTATCTTAGCGTGCATGCGTCTGCATGCCATACCCACTTGGGGTCTTATGGATCTACTGCTTTTCAAGTTTTACGTTCCTCCAAAACCCCCCGTCGCTAGCTTCCACGAGGAGGAGGAACCTCGTGAATCCCAAGGCTACACGGTCAGTTTTGTCTTTGACGACTTTGAGCAAGCGTGCTGGGTGGAGCACGTCCAAGCCAGAGAATGCTTAACTCCACGCTCCCCAGAGCGTGGAGAGCACTCTCTCATGAGGTTGAACGAAGGCTCCCGCATCAGGCCGTTTTGTCCTCCGGCCGCGTGTGGGTTAACTCGCACAAGTCGCCATGGCGTCACACTTGACTGGGATGGCTTTGCTTCTGCGACCAAGTACGGTCCACCTGTCTGTCCTTGTGCCGTCCTCGTCACATCCCCCTACTAGTACGATCATTTAACATGCTGACCGATGCTCATGCTTGCAGGATCGTCAGATGACGAGCACATCCCCCCTCCTCCCCCCCCTCCCCCAACGGACACCGCTGTCTCCGCGGCCGAGAATAAGGGCACCAAGCCCAGGAAGTGTGCTCGACCGGAGTCTCCAGTTAATTTTCTGGGAGACTCAGCTTTCCAGAACATGGACGCCTGCCGGGAGGCGGTCCATGACTACGCCGTCGCCGCACACATGGGGGTGAAGTTTGTGCGGAGTGAGCCGTCGCGATTTGAAGCTCGTTGTGCAGAGTGGAGGCAGTCGGTCTGCGCGTGGCAGCTGAAGGCGCGGTGGTAGCGGAAAACGAACAATGTGAAGGTCATTTCTTTTAAAGAGGGCCACAAGTGTAGCTGCACGGGAACCAAGGGATACCCCTCACGGAAAGCTGTGTGGGTGTTGCGCCACATCGAGAGCACTGTCAACAAGGAGCCATGCACCACCTCCAAGGCCCTTTGGAAGATCATGGAAGCGCGCAACGGCGAGAGGTCTGCCTACCACGCCATTCACCGTGCGAAGAAGAAGGCCCTGACGAATCTCATGGGCAAGAAAAGCCAGTTGTGGGGTCTGTTCCCTGCATACATCGCCGTAGTAAGTATCCTACCGTCCTTATTGGCTTGTTGTATGCTGTTGATGCTGGTTTCTACATAAGTGCCAACTCTAGACGTGTTTGGCTCTGTTTACGTGATTCATGCATGCAGTTGAAGATGGTTGACCCATCAACCATCGCTGCCGCGGAGCAGGACCAGCACCATCTCTTTCGACGGGCCTTTGTGGCCCCCGGTGCTTGCAGAAACGGATGGGTGCATGTGCGGCAGTTGCTGACAATGGACGGCACGTTTTTGAAAAACAGCTTCAAGCAAGTACTGCTGCTGGCACAGTACTTGGATGCCAACAATCACGCGGTGCCGATGGCATGGGCCATCTGCCCACAGGAAGACAAGGACAACTTGGACTGGTTTTGTCAGTGGCTGGCAGAGGCGTATCCAACGGCACGGCACAACGGGACCGCAATCATCAGCGACAGAGATGCCGGACTCATCACCGTCGTGAAGCGCCAATTACCAGGAGCTGTCCACACATACTACGCTCAGCACCTACAGGAGAACATCAAGTCTAAGGCGGGCTCAGCAGCAGCCAACCTCATGTGGCAAATGGCTTCTGCTTTCACACAGAACGAGTTCGACCGCGCGTGGGATGAGCTCGGTCGGACATCCGACAAGGCCTACACATACCTATTCGGTGGAGATGGCGACCCAGGGCTGCCTTTGGAGCACTGGATGTGCCTCAAGTGCCCTGTGCCTCGTGGTGGGCACATGACGTCGAACGCGATGGAGTCCCTGAACGCCCGCCTGATGGACATATGCCACCTGTACCCTTTCCACTGCTTTGCACAAATCTACCCTTGTGTGCAGAGACTGTTCATGGAGCGCCGCCGTGCATCGCATGACTGTGAGAGCCGTTACGCGCCCGTCGTGGATGCCAAGCTGCAGCACTACACAGAACACGCCAAGGAGTACCGTGTCATGCGCCATGGCGGGCTCATGGACACCGTCACCGGTCCAAGGAGCCTGGCGTGAAGTTGATGTGAACGGGAAGTCCTGCTCATGCGGGCAGTGGGTGGAGTTTGGGTACCCCTGTCAGCACGTCGTAGCGTTGATGCTGGATGAAGGCGTGAACCCGGGTTTTTACACCGATATGCATCTGTCCTAGATGGCCTGGCAACGTACATACCGGACTCCCATGCCGGGGGTCAACTTACGCGAACTACAATACGCCATGCGCAGGTGGGGCCAGCCGGGTGTGAGGCGCTCTCGTGGGCATCCATGCTCTAAGCGAATGGATAGGGAGACCCGTCGAACGCGCGAACGTATCTGCACGAGATGCGCAAGAAAGGGACACCCGCCCCGGAAGTGCATCAACCGACCAGCACAATCTCTAGCAGCAGTGGCTGCCGCACGCTCGAGAGAGCTGGCAGCCAGCGCCGTGGATACAGAGAATACTTGAGTGGAGCTTGTTGCCAATACCGTGGTACCGGCAGCACATGGTCATACTGTGGGCGCGGGCAGTGGAGCTGAAGGCATTGAGGGCGACAGTGGTGGAAGTGCAGTTGGGGTGCGACAGGCTAGGGCCGCTCCTGGTGCTCTCGGTACAAGCATTGAAGGGCAAGGTGTGGAGGGTGGTGTGGTCGGTGGAACAGAGGTGGTACGTGGAGCTGCTGCTGGTGGGAATGGGGGTGATGGTGGTGCACCTGGCGTGTTGACAGTTGTGCTGGCTGTTGGCAAAGGAGGTGTAAGACGTCGTGCTTCACGTCGTGCAGGAAGTGCCAGGGGAGCGTCCAGTAGGTCCGTGGGAGGACCGCACAGCGGAGACAATGGTGGTGCTCTTGGTGTAGGGGAGGGGGCATTGGGTGCAGACATAGATGCAAGCAATGCTACAAGGCGGGGGGAAGCAGATGGTGCAGAGGGCATGATCATCATGACGTCATAGGTGGACAATCGTGATGATGCAGATGACTCCATTGAGTCCTCCTGGTGTGAAAGCTCTGAGTCAGGTGACTGCACTGACACGTACTTAGAAGAAGAAGAGTCCCTGTCCTTGGGTAGTGGGGACAAGGATGAGTGGGTATCTTCCTCCGGCATGTCTGAGGACGACGCACATCCCAAGCGATGTCGCCGTGCGTAATGGTCCTCTGCTTGTTTGCCATGGTAAGCCTTAAGCAGAGTTTTCTGTGTATGCATGTTTTCATGATTTCATTCTGCTTGTACAACATTTCTAACCTATGGGTTTCTTTGCTATTGCAGGTTCTACCAGTGGCCTACATCCGTGGGTCTGTGACGAGCACATGGAAACGCAAGATGTGCTGGAGGAGACGTGCAAAGCCCCGAGAAGAGCGACAAGCAGTTGGCGATGGTGATGAGACACGGACCAGATTGCAAGTGGCCAATCCCTGTAGTGGGCAGTGTGCATCACCCTTTGGGGATGAATACTTTGATGATGTGTGTGAGTTCTCGGGGGACACATAGTGTGTGGCATGCAAAATCATTTCGTATGTGCGTAGTCTCCCTGTGTACGTGCAGGTCTGGATTAGCCATGGCTATTTGACCCCGCTGTTCTTTTGTGTGAAACATGTGACATTCCTCAATGGCTTGCCCTTAGGTATTGCATTGATGTGTTCATTATAACTGTGACCATTGGTGTATTCATTAGCATAGGCAAACCTTAGGAAACATCGTTGTAAGCAATGAATTAGTGCACTCGTAGAACAAGTCAGGATGCCTTGTTGCAATGTGTATGGAAGTGGTCTGTTTTCACCAGGTTTAGTCATTCGCATAGGAACATGTTAGGAAGCATTGTTTCATCCTGTGCATTAATGTACAAAATTAAGAGGTAACATTGGTTTGTTGTAATGTGTCTGGAACAGGAGTACTTTGATGTGGAAACAGGCTTAAGTCTTGTTTACAGAGGTAAAAATAGAGACAAGTACATGAAGTTGGTATGCTTGCAGCATTCAGAAGAAAATGTTTGAGTTACCCACTGTCAGATGTGGTGTAGGTCTTCTGCCAGAAGTGTTTGTCAAAGTTAGTGCATGAGAACATTAGGGTCAAAGCTGCTATCAATATACAAGCAGACATTGATCACATCATATCACAAGGCTTAACAGTCAACGCATTCTGTAAAGGGTATGCGGAGAAGAGAACACTGGGTATGTTGATGAACATAAGTTGAAAACTAGTCCAAAGCATCCACCGACAGTATCAAGTCCAAGGCAGCCACTGCCCTGGGGTATTTGGTGGACAAGGAGTTGGCATGCGAACACCCAATATCCAGTACATGGTCTCTGGTTCGCATGGGTGGTTCACCCAGGTCGGTTTCACCCCCGTTGCAACGAGCGTGTCCCAACGAGCTTTGATTGTAGCCCATGCCTCCTTCACTTGCTGGGGCGTCCGATGTGGCATGCTGGGTGTGGTAGGTTCGCCGCCCCATGCGCCAACTTCATCCCATCGGTACATCCTCGACACAGTTGTCCATGTGTAGGTACGCTCGGTGTAGAAACGCGTACGCACATCCATGTCAGTGGACTTGGTGTCGTCATGTGTATAGGAAGGTCGACCCATGTCTACTACGAAAACCACGGTGATTGGAGATGGCTAATGACGATCACCCGCTCCATATTTGTACGAGGTCTACAAGCGGTTGCATCCGCACGGACAGTTAGGATCGGATGAGATCCATGGCTCCCATATGTCTGGGCAGTTCGATGGTCTGAAACTGGGCATTGGCCAGTCAAGGGCCTGTGCCATGGCTTCAGGTGTCGGGGGCCATGTGGCCTTTGGCGGATGGCGGCCACGTACGAACCTTGTACGTGCCTCTTTGCGGTCCCATGTTTCCTTGATTGCGACCCATGCTCGGTGTGCAACAAAGGGATCCACATAATATCGAGTACTCCATCCTCGACCTTCTCTGTAGTTCATGCGCCCCTCGGATGACATGCCGTCGGAGCCAAGATTGGTTTGTCGATCAAATTGAAGAGGCGTCACTAAGTGAACAAGAATACATTATGCGCAGTTCAATGTTATGTACTTTTCAGTACGCCGAAGAACCTTGCAAACTGGTACATTGTACCGGTTTGTCAGGTGACTCCTTTGCAGCCATAACTGTTTGTTACCGTGTGCACCGCGCATACATGACGGATGCGAAGAGACTGTTTTGGCAAAATGATTGGCCCTTAACCCATGAATCACGGCTTCATACGGCAGCGCATCAACGGTGTCCGTTCGTCGCGTCAGCTCATGCTTGGTTGCAACTGTAGGTACGCTGGAATACGTTGTCGAGGCGTATGCGTGGTCCTCCGGTACACGCTGGAGGCCTGACACGATGGCATGCCACGTAACTGTTGGGGATACATACCCTTCCAGATGCAGATAATTCTCCCACTAGGGACCCGGTCTGCTGTTTTCGCGCTCCGTGGCCCTGCCGCCTGCTGCGCAGAAAAGTGGTTATCGGAGTCACCCCTGAAATAGTGGGTAATTTGAGCAGCCTTTTTTAAATTCGGACATTGTGGTCACTGATTAAAATGTGTGGGGAGAACGGAAGGGACCTGCAAAAAAGTGGGGATAGTAGGCATGTTCTCCCACGACTGGACAATACATAAATGAAGTTCTCAACCGTGGGTAACCTACGCAGAATGTTTTCAAATGGTGGGTAAAAAGGAATCCCCCCCGCCAGAAAATAATTCCTAGACTATTTTTTGATTGTCTGGTTAGCTGAGCAACAAGTTCTACACTAGTGGGGGAAGCTAGAACTTGGACGGTTCTCCCATTGTTGCTCATTCTTCATTCCTAATCAGTCACTTTCAGTTTTTAGCTGCTTTCTGGCGCTAACACTGGCGCGCACCGTTTTGAGTAACAAACCCAAAGTTTCCAGACTTAGACTCTAGAGCAGGAGATTGAGGGGGCAGCAGAATTAAGCAACGAGCGTGGAAGCCCGCACGCTACATCAACAACGCATGCTGACCCAACCTGCTCCCTAGGTTTTCTAGCTTGGTATCAGAGCCTGAGCGTAGCAGCAGCAGTAGAAGACTGGCGTACAGGTCCCAGAAAACGTCAGCGGACCCCCATACACGCCAGTGCATGGCAAATGCTGCCGGATTTCTTCCGGTAGCATTGACCTGCTTGGTGGCGGCGTTAGATTTTTTCCCACGGCCACTGAGCCAGGGGAAATGCTGCCGATTTTTTTCGGTAGCAATGACCCCCATGCGTGACGCGAGGAGGTGAGCGGTAGGCCGCGTCCAACACCTACGGGCGACGACGCATGTTGCAACGTCACACAGGTGCAGTGACTGGCACCAGCACGTAGCAACAGTAGTCTGTAGCAGCGGCAGCCGTAGGCAATGGCAGCGAGCAGTGGCAGCAGCAGCCAGCAGCAGCTACGTGCAGTAGTAGTAGTAGTAGGCAAAAGCAGCAGCTCACAGTAGCCTGCAATAGCAGCAGCTTGCAGCAGCAGCTAGCAGCCACCCCCTCTCGCCGCGCTCCTCACCATCAAGTGCGGTGCCACCGACACGTACGCGGACGTCTTCGTCCACTACCCTTACGACGTCCTCTCCACCATGGCGGCCCAGGGCACCCTCATGCCTTGGGCATACGAGCTCTTCCTCTGGATTCAAGAAGCTCGTTTGGAGTCTCGACTCCAGCGCACGGAGGCCGTTGCCTCCCCTGCTGTTGCCGTCCCTGGCGTTGCCTCCGTGGCCGTTGCCTCCCCCGTCGCATCTACCTCATCATCGTTGGGGAAGAAGAAGTGTCGGAACAAGAAAGGCAAGGGTCAGCAGCAGCAACAACAGCAGCCGTCGACCGGGTCCAGCGGTGGCGGCTCGGTCTGCCACAACTGTGGCTAGCCCGAGCACGGGTGGTACACGTGCCCTCTACCGACGAACGAGGCGCGCGTCATTGCCACCATGCGTCGCCAGCGCGAGTGCCGTCTCGCCTCTACCGCCGTAGCCATCGCCGGCTCTGACACCTCGGCCTCGTCTAGCTGCTCCACCGCTCTCGTTGCCTTGCCAGTCCCGCTGCCACCAGTGTCGCAGCCGTTGGCGCTGACACAGTCCTCCTTCTACCCAGGCTCCAGCGCTGTCACCCCGCACTGCGTCTACACTCTCGAGCTGTCCTCGCGTGAGTGCCAGCTGGAGCAGTTCATCGCGCTCCAGCTCGGCCTGCCTCGCCCTTTTCCCCAGGGAAGTGCGAGTTGCATCACTTTTTGCTCTCTTATCCAGCCCTGCATGACTGAGACTGAGCTACGATCGTGCCCCGTTTCCTCGTCTGTCTCGTCGTCTCTCATGGTCTCCGCTACCCCTTCCCATGTCGATGTTGCTTGGCTTGACGATTGGTAGTCTCGGTTTGCGCCTCCTTTCACCGCGTCCGCGTCCCTTGCTTACTGCCATGTGACCGTTAGCGATCTAGCGACCCCGTTCGAGGACCCTACTGAGACCTGGATCATCGACTCCGGGGCCATGCATCGCATGACGGCCTCTTGTGAGGCCTTTAGTATGCTCGGTCCTGTAGGAAATGTCTCAGGTGTCCGGACAGGCTCTGGCCAGGTATTGCCTATCCGTGGTGTTGGCGTCATTCATTTCTGTGGTCCCTTCGATGACGTCTTTCTGACCGATGTCCTCTTCGTCCCTGGTCTTGAGCTCAGCCTACTGTCCGTTAATTCCCTTGACCGCATGAGCATGGCCGTTGTGTACTCGCGTGGTGTTGGCACGGTGTCGTTGCGGCCGTCTGGTTTTGTTGTACTGCACGGCACTACTCGTGACAACCTGTGGCATGTACCTCACCTCTCCTCCTCTCCTTTAGTCTCCTCCCTGTCGGTCGCCACAGGCCATGTGTTTTTCACCAGTACACTTTCTCCTCAGCACACTCGCCTTTTGCACCGCCGCCTTTGCGATGTCCACTCTGCCAACGTAGATAGCATGCTCCGCACCCAGCCGGCCAAGGGCCTTGACCCGGAGACTTTCCCCCTCCCGTGCCCCACTGAGTGCACGGCCTGAGCTCAGGGGAAGATGCACCGGTCCACGTACCCCTTGTCTTCCTCCCATGCTTTGCCCCTCTCGACCTTGTCCACTCGGACGTCATGGGTCCTCTCCCCACCGAGTCTGTCGACGAGCATGGTTGCTATGTCCTCACCCTCATTGACGACTATTCTCGCTACCGCTGGGTCTTTTGCCTTTTTGTAGAAGAGCGATCTTGCCCACGCCATCCAGGACTGGCTTTTCCTTGCGAGGCACGAGTGTGGCCGCTCTCCCCGCCGTATTCGCTCCGATCGCGGAGGTGAGTACATGGGTGAGGCCACAACTTTTCATGCCTCCCGCGGCATCCGCCATGAGATGTCCGTGCCTTACACGCCCGTCCAGAATGGTGTCTCCGAACGGTGAAACCGTACCATGGCCGACGCCGTCCGTACCATGCGCGTCGAGTGTGGTCTCTCCGATGGCTTCTATTTTGAAGCCATGGCCTACATGACCTGGGTCTAGAACCGGATTCCCCACGGTCCCCTTCCTCGCCAGTCCACGTCGTACCAGCATTGGTGCGGTCAGCGAGCTGACCTCCGCCCGGCTCGCGTCTGGGACTGCGTGGCTATTGTGTGGCTGCTCGTCCCGCAGCAGGGCGGCAAGCTGGCCCCCCGCGGACGTCCCTGCACCTTCCTCAGTATCTCTCGTTAGTCCAAGGCCTGGCGCTTCTGGGATCTCTCCCGGCATTGCATCGTTGAGTCCCGGGACGCCCTCTTCTTCGAGGACTTGTTTCCTCGCGACCTCATTCACTCCAGCTCGTCAGTGTCCATCCCGTCGTGTGGGGGAGTGGTGATTCCATCCTCTGTCCTGCCGCTTCCGGGTGACACATCCCTTAGTCCCTCTAAGCCGGCAACTCCAATCGCATCTGCTGGTCCCTCCGGGCCAGCAGCCCTAGTCGCGTCCGTTGGTCCCTCCGGGCCAGCAGCCCTAGTCGCGTCCGCTGGTCCCTCCAAGTCCGTAGCCCCAGTCGTGTCCGCTGGTCCCTCCAGACAAGCAGGCCTAGTCGTGTCTGCTGGTCCTTCCGAACCGGCAGCCCCAGTTGCATCCGCTGGCCCCTCCGGGCAAACAACTCCAGTCGCTCCTGTCGGGCCAACAACCCCGGTTACATCCGCTGGCCCCTCCGGACCAGCAACCCCATCCGCCTCCATTGTCCCGGCGGACTCACTGCCATCGCCTGCCTTGCCACGCTACACGTGTGGCCCAGGCGAAAGGCTGCGACCAAGACCGTCGGTGAGCACGCAGACCGCCGCACCACGCTCCGTGGAGCCTCGACCCCCCGTGGCTCCACATGTCTCCTCCACTCCAATGGTCGTGAGTGGGGATCCTGGCACCAAGGCCCTCGGCTTGACCACCTTGATTATCATTGCACACCTTCGCCCGGGTTCCCGCACTGGGTTACGCCATGCTTCATCATGAGCATCGGTACGCTGTTGTGATCGACTTGCGCGCATCCCACCTCGGGCTTGAGATGCACACGCTCTCTTAGTCAGCTCCACAGCACACTCGGAGGACCCAGACACCCTGCGCGAGGCACGAGCCTCTCCCGAGGCCGCACACTGGGACGTTGCCTGTGTCGATGAGCTCGCCGCTATCCGACAACACCACGTGTACGACCTCGTCAACCTTCCTCCAGGACGGAAGGCCATCGGCGCCAAGTGGGTCATTTGGCGCAAGTGGAAGCCCGATGAGTCCTTGGACAAGTACAAGGCCCGCCTTACAGCCAAGGGGTTTGCCCAGATTCTTGGGGTTGATTACGACCAGATGTTTGCCCCAATTGGCCGGTTGTCCACTAGTCGGACACTCTTCAGCCTGGTCGCCCACCATGGGTGGGAGCTACATCAGATGGATGTGAGAAACACTTTTCTCCTTGGTTCACTGGAGGGTGAGGAGCTCTACATGGTGTAGCCCCCAGGCTTTGACGATGGCACTCGGAGAGTCTGGCGACTACGCAAGGCCCTCTATGGCCTGGAGCAGTTGCCTCGGTGTTGGAACCAAGAAATCAGTAGTACGCCCTTTCATGGTGGGCTCCAACGCAGCACCGCGGACCCCACACTATTTGTTAGTCCACGAGGCCAGACTTTTGCCACTGTTCTGGTTTACGTCGACGATCTGCTCATTGCGTCACCGGACACGGTTGCCATCTAGGATGTCAAGTACCTACTGCACGGCGCCTACCAGATGAAGGATCTCGGATGTGCCAGAGTCTTCCTGGGCATGGTGCTCGAGCATGATCACTCCCACGGCGTCCTGCACATCCACCAGGCCGCCTATGTGCAGACACTGTCGACCCGCTTTGCGGAGGACCTGCCACTCGTGCCGAGCGCATCCTCACCCATGTTACCCGATGGCCAGGTGAAGCTGAAGAGTCCTGACCCAGTTTTTGTGGTTGAGCTAGTTGACGTCACCACGTACCTGCGAGTCATCGGGTCACTGATGTTCCTGGCAACGATGACTCGCCCAGACATCGCGTTCCCCATCAACCTCCTAGCTTAGTTCTCTTAGGAGCTGCGTCACCTCCAGTATGAGGCCACGATCCAAGTACTGCGTTATGTCTTCTCGGCTCCTCGATGAGGTCTCATGTTCCACCGCTAGCCGTCTGTTGTCGCGGTAGGCTACACCGATAGTGACTGGACCGGCAGTCTGGACGGTAAGAGTCGCACAGGCTAGATCTTTCTCATTGGCGGCACAGTTGTGTCCTGGTGTAGTGGCAAGACGGGTGCGTTGCATGCAACACTGCTGAGGCTAAGTAGGTTGCTCTTGGCTATGGCGCG
This sequence comes from Penium margaritaceum, assembly GCA_023375785.1. Taxonomy (NCBI): domain Eukaryota; kingdom Viridiplantae; phylum Streptophyta; class Zygnematophyceae; order Desmidiales; family Peniaceae; genus Penium; species Penium margaritaceum. The sequence continues at coordinate 33,281 of SZWC01015941.1, read as the reverse complement.
TTTGCGAGTGTGTGGTTACGTCGTCTGTTGTCCGAGTTGCGTCAGTCCATCGCATCCATCACGTTGCAATGTGACATTGAGAGTGTCATGGCCATCGCCGACAATGACGGCGTGCATCACACACACACACAAAGCACATCAACGTTGAGTATCACTATGTGTGTTTGTTACTGCATGGCGGCAGTATCAACATTGTGTGGGTTGAGACAGCACGGTAGTTGGCTGACTTCTTGACCAAGGCACTGAAGAGTGACTCGTTCAAGAAGGCTGTGAGTTCAGTCGGCATGCGTTTGTGAGTGACTCTCTCTGTCCCTACTTGCGTTTTCGCTTGGCCTGGAGGAGTTTGGTCATTGATTGTGTCTCTGCCCGCATATGTGCACTGCGCGTGTGAGTCATGGGGGAGTGTTGGCTTTCGTGCATCTCTCATTGCGCTCTGTTGTGTCCTCCCGGCTTGTGTACATCGGCGTGCAGATGACTGACGGCGAGACTTGACGCCTCTGGTGTGTCGCTCGGTGGAGCCGACGCATGCTGAGGCCCACTCACCCGTCGATGGAGCCTTCTCCCTCTAGCGATGTGCTCAGCTCCATCAGCAGGCCTCCTCACTGGTCGGGCTGCAGGCAGTCACTGCCACTGCAGATGCTGTCTGCATGCACCTAGCGCTGTGTCTAGATGTGGCATTGCATCTGCAGCATCATGTAGTGCCTAGGGTCCATGTCTCCTGCTGTATGGCCCTTTTTGGCATTGCTGACTGTCGTAGACACTACCTGGGTTTGGGCAGCCATAACTCTTTACTGTTGTTTTCTATAGCTGATTCTGACTGCACGACTACGTTGACGGCGGCGGTATTATGGTATGGTCCAATTTTCAGGCAAAACGGACGACGCCGGGGTTTTGGGCTGTCGGGCGTCTGGCAGGGCTCATCGAGAAAACCATGCCTGCCAGAAAACAGGTCCTAGACTGTTTTATGATCGGCTGGTTAGCTGAGTAACAAGTTCTACACTAGTGGGGGGGAGCTAGAACTTGGAAGGGTCTCCCATTGTTGCTCATTCTTCATTCCTAATCAGTCACTTTCAGTTTTCAGCTGCTTATTGGCGCCAACACTGGCGCGCACGTTTATGAGTAACAAACCCAGAGCTTCCAGACTTAGACTCTAGAGCAGAAGACTGAGGGGCCAGCGGACTTAAGCAACGAGCGTGGAAGCCTGCACGCTGCATCAACAATGCATTCTGGCCCAACCTGCTGCCTAGGTTTTCCAGCTCATTCAATATTTCCCGAAACAGTTCGCCAAAATGCCCTCGGTCAAGCGGCATAAGATTTGAAAGGTCAACACATCTAGGGCCATTGCTAAATGGGGAGAATTTCACACATACAAACTTTGGAGACTCCAATTTGTGAGAGAGGTAGAAATTCTCCCCTTTGTCACAAGCATCCCAACGCGTTGCGAGACGTAAGCGAATGGAAACGGTCATATTCCTCGATGTGTTGATCGAAGTCTCATGGGTTGTCGTCAATGTTGCGGTGTCTTGAATCCGACTAATCGTAAGGGTTGTTATGGAACTGAGTGGCGAATGGCTTGCTATGGCATACAGAACATAGGTGGTTCACAAGTTTAAGGTGTGTGGAGTCTTGCCTGCTTGGTCGTTGTGCTTGCTGCCCGCCCATGTGCGCTGCGCCCATAGCTCAAAATACTAGGCAACAGGTTGTGGCAGCAGAGTTGTTGATGCAGCGTGCGGGCTTCCACGCTCATTGCTTAATTGTGTTGCCCCCTCAATCTGCTGCTCTAGAGTCTAAGTTTGGAAGCTCAGGGTTTGCTACTTAGAAACACGCACGCCAGTGTTAGCGCCAGAAAGCAGCTGAAAACTGAAAGTGACTGATTAGGAATGAGGAATGAGCAACAATGGGAGATCCCTCCAAGTTCTAGCTCCCCCCCACTAGTGCAAAATGTATTAGTCAGCTAACCAGCCAATCAGAAAATGTTCCTACACCAATTTTCTAGCAGGCAGGGTTTTCTCGATGAGCCCTGCCACACGCTCGACAGCCCAAAACCCGGGCGTCGTCCGTTTTGCCTGAAAACAGAACCATAGCATAATACCGACGCTGCAAACACAATCATGCAGTCAAAATCAGCTAGAAGAATAGCAGCAAAAAGTTATGGCTGCCCGAACCCAGGTAGTACCTACCACAGTCAATGATGATAAACAGGGCCACACAGCAGGAGACATGAACCCTAGGCACAGCATGATGCTGCAGATGCAATGCCACAACCTGAAAAAGCGCTAGGTGCATGCAGATAACATCTGCAGTGGCAGTGACCGCCGGTGGCCCGACCGCCGAGGAGGCCTGCCGATGGAGCTGAGCGCGTCGCGTGAGAGAGGAGGCTCCAGCAAACGGTGAGTAGGCCTCAGCGTGCGTCGGCGCCACCGAGCGACACTCCAGCAGCATCGAGTCTCACCGTTAGTCATCTGCACACCGATGTACACAACTCGGGAGGACGCAATAGAGTACAATTAGAGATGCACGAAAACCAACACTTCCCCATGACTCACAGGCGTAGTGCACATGTGCGGGCAGAGACATAGTCAACAGCCAGCCTCTCCCATGCCATGTAGAAACGCAAGCAGGGACAAAGAGAGCCACTCACGGCCGTACGCGGACCAAAATCACAGCCTTCTTGAACGAGTCGCGCTTCAGTGCCTTGGTCAAGAAGTCAGCCAACTGCCGTGTTGTCTCAACCCACAAGATGGTGATGCTGCCGTCATGCAACAACAAACGCACATAGTGATACTCAATGTTGATGTGCTTTGTGCGTGTGTAATGCATGTCGTCATTGTCAGCGATGACCATGGCACTCTCATTGTCACAATGCAACGTGATGGATGTGACAGACTGACGCAACTCGGACAGGAGACGACGCAACCACACACTCTCACACGCGCCTGAGCCAAGAGCCACGTACTCAACCTCAACAGTGCTATGTCCAATACACCCCTGCTTGCCATTGCGCCAGGACACAGCTGTGCGGCCAATCAGAAAGATCCAGCCCGTGCGACTCTTACCGTCCCGACAGCCGGCCCAGTCACTGTCGGTGTAGCCTACCGCGACAACAGACGGCTAGCGGTGGAACATGTGACCTCGCCGAGGAGCCGAGAGGACATAGCGTAATACTTGGATTGCGGCCTCGTAGTGGAGGTGACACGGCTCCTGAGAAAACTGGGCCAGGACGTTGACGACAAACGCGATGTCTTGGCACGTTGTCGTTGCCAGGAACATTAGTTACCCGATGACTCACAGGTACGTGGTCACATCAACTAGCGCCCCCACAATAGCTGGGTCAGGACTCTTCAGCTTCACCTGGCCATCAGGTGACATGGGTGAAGATGCGCTCGGCACGAGTGGCAGGTCCTCCGCAAAGTGGGTGGACAGAGTCTGTACATAGGCAGCCTGGTAGATGTGTAGGACACCCTGGGAGTGATCATGCTCCAGCTCCATGCCCAAGAAGACTCTAGCAGATCCAAGATCCTTCATTTGGTAGGCTGCATGCAGCAAGTCCTTGACACGCTGGATGGCAGCCGTGTCTTGTGATGTAATGAGGAGATCATCAACGTAAACCAGAACAACAGCGAAAGCCTGGCCTTGCGGATTGAAAACTTGTCCAGGGTCAAGAGTGTTATGTTCTGTGAATGCCCTTGGTCCAATCAGCGGAAGATTTAGACTGGGTATGCACTACGCTTGTAGCGCAAGTCCCCCAGCGACATGCAAGAGAGGCTGAGAGAGACAAGGCATGCACTGCTCATCCTTGTGGCGTAAGTCCCCTTGGTCTACTTTTGGTAGTCTACTTGGTGCATGCTCCTTAGGACAACTTCCTACAGCCTAGTGGGTGAAGGCACCGTCTCCGAAGCGAGAGGTCTGGGGTCGAATCCCGCCAGGACCAAAATTTTCTTTGTGACTAATAAGAGCCAAGGAAGCTTCCTAGAAGCCTCTAAGTTCCAAGGTGGATCAAGCGCCACTTGGCGGTTACAGAGGGTGCCATGTCATCAAAGCTGATGACACTGTCTAGGGTGGCCTTGGGGGGAGCCCCCTCCAAGGAGCCACTGGGAGCACTGTCCAGAGACTATATAAGGCCTGTCATTTGCATTTGATTATATATCATCTCTTACTCTTGAGACTTGGGAGAAAACTAATCCCTTGTTGGCCATCAAGAAAGAGGGTAAAGAACAAGTGCAAGTGCACACTTTGGTGTGTAGCATTGCCAGTTGGGTGAGAGTTTGGAACACTCTCCGGCCACGGTTGGGACAAGCTAAGTGAACCTTTCAGTGTGGAAACACCACTCCGTGGGTGATCTCTACCTTGGTTGAAATACCAAGGGTGGTCGGCGGTTTGCCTGTCGGCGCCGCTTACTCTAGACCGTGGCCAAGTGCGGAGTGACAAAGGGTTATGGGCCCACATTGATCGGGAAACTTGGTTCTTTATACCACCGCTCAGTTCACATGACATGTACCTCCGCAGCAGACAAGACACCACTGCTCCATCTGCTTCATCGTCCGCCCACTTGGACCAAGGTACGCATTGTGAGAGACCGGACGTGGGTTGGACCCGTGGTCCACTTTTGCTCTCCACGGACAAGGAACGACGATACGCTCTGCCATTGTTGGTATGACCCTCGAGTCCTAAGCGGGTTACGCTCTGCCCTTGTGGATACGACCCCGTGTCTGTGGGAGCACTTCCTCCACAATAGCTAGGAGACCATCGGCTGGAGGGGTATGCAACGGACTGCACCTTGAAAATCTGTAGCAGTCATCAGCCTCATCAGCCTACATCGGCCTCAACGAAGCAGAACAGCAGAGACTAAGTGAGCATCCTTGACCACACCGCAATCATGCCGGGGGGTCAAGAGATTGTTCCAGTCACCTCACGGCCCTCCGAGTTGGGTGCGGCCAACGCCATCGCACACTTTGATGGCAAAGCCTTCGGCACGTGGAAATGGCAGTTTGAGGTGGTGATGTGTGTGCACGGGTACCTCAACATGCTGAAAGGGACGGAGGTAGCACCGGAGGACAAGGCAAGCGCGGAATACACAGGATGGCAAGAGCGGAATGACACGTCCATAAGCCCCTCCCTAATCTCCCACATCGAGGGGTGCACGACGGCAGCTGAGGCTTACACCAAGCTGACGAACGTGTACCAGTCAACTTCCCTCGCCAATCGACTCTTTATCCTGCAGCGTCTCATCGGGTTACGGTTGGGCGAGGGGGAGTCCATCTCGGACTTCCTCCAGCAGTTCGAAGGACTGCTTGAAGAAGCCCGCGCCATGTCCTGGCAGCTCGACCAACAGATGCAGGCCATGATTCTCCTCATGGCCTTGTCGCCAAGCTGGAGCCCCATGATCACCACCTTGGGTGGTTGGGAGGAGTCGGAGTTCACGTACCCTCGTGTCTCCGAGTTTGTCTGGAACGAGGCCATGCGGCACAACAACGGCGTCATCAACAACGCCGCGTACGCGAGTGGCTCGGGAGGCACATCCTCTCATGGCAATAGCAGAGGCAGTGGCGGCGGGAAGAGCGGCAAGAAGAAGGGCAAATGCCACAATTGTGGTAAGGCGGGGCATTGGGCGCGGGAGTGTCGTGCACCAAAGAAGGAAGGAGGCGGTCGTGGGAGCAGCAACGTGAGTAAGAAGGTGGAATTGACGTCCACGAGCATGATGGCCGAGAGCAAGGCCCCTCCCAAGGGCTCTACGCTACTGCGGCCGGGAGCCTTCGGGCTCGACAGTGGCATGGACTACCACACCTCTCGCGAGGCATGTGGCTTCTCGTCCCTCACACCGTCCACGGCCAAGTTCTGGTGCGCCAACGGCGGCATCGAGTACGTGGCTGGTGAAGGAGAGAAGGTCGTGCACACACGGCTCAACGGAGCCGACAAGGAGTTGCGGCTGTAGAACATCGTCTACATGCCAACTTTCGCCCTGAACCTCCTCTCCGTCCCGCGCATTACGGATCACGCGATGACGGTGGTGTTCACATAGAAGGAAACCGTCATCCTCAAGAACGAGGATGTGACGATTACCTACGCTACGTCAGACCTTGTCGCCAAGGTGCCACGAACAGATGGGCTCTACGTTCTGCAGAAGAAGAGCGCAAAAGGGCATGCTGGGGCGGTAGAGGCAGTAGCGGAAGCTGCACCATCGCCGAACGCTAAGACACCATCCATGCCGCCTGCTGTGGCGGCTAAAGACGCGGGAGCAGCAACTGCGAAGCTGTGGCACAGATGCCTTGGGCACGTGGCCGACATCACCCTGCAGGTCATGCAGGAGCAGAAGCTTGTACGCGGGTTGGAGGGGTGTGAGCTGAAGGGTGGATACAACGCTAGGTGTGAGGCTTGCCTGCAAGGCAAGACAAAGCGGAAACGCTTCTCCAAAAATGGTCGTAGAGCAGAGGGCATACTCGACCTCGTCCACAGTGACGTGTGTGGCCCCATGCGCACCACGTCCAACAGCGGCTCCAAGTACCTCCTCACCTTCATTGATGATTACTCTCGGAAGGTGTGGGTATACTTCCTCAAAACGAAGGGAGAGGTGCTGGAGCGCCTGCAAGAGTTTGTCGCCATGGTGGAGCGACAAACCGGGCGGAAGGTCAAGGCCTCGCGGAGCGACAACGGCGGAGAGTATGAGGGGTGCAAGCCGTGGCTTCGGGCACACGGCATTGTCCACCAACTTACTACCCCCTACACACCGCAGAGCAACGGCGTGGCCGAGCGCATGAACCAGACCATTCTGGCCATAACGCGAACCATGCTGTTCGAATCAAAGCTCCCTCCTCGCTTCTGGGCGGAAGCAGCATGCACTGCAGGCTACCTCATCAACCTCATGCCTGCTGCAGCACTACGCAGCAAGGTGACATAAAAGGAGCAAAGTGCAGAACGCATGACGCCGTAGGAGGTGTGGTCAAGAAAGAAGCCGGATGCCTCTCACCTAAAGGCATTCGGCTGCACGGCTTGGGCCAAAGTCCAGGACGGGCAAGGAGCGGGGAAGTTGGATGCATGTGCGCGCAAGGGTGTGATGATCGGCTAGAAGGCCGCGCACAAGGCGTACAGGCTGTGGGACCAGGCAGCAGGGAGAGTCATCACCTCCAGAGATGTGACCTTCCAGGAAGAGTCACACGACAAGGGAGAACTGCTGGACCCAGAGAACTCTCCAAAACAGGGAGAGTGGATCGTGTTGTTGGAGGCGGGTGACACACCCCCGCCTCACTGGCGTGAGACGCCAGTGGCCGTAGACAGCGAGGCTGCCAATTCAGGGAGAGCGTCTGCTCAGGCTGAAGCGGAGTTGACATCCGACACCGCGTTGGAGACATCCGAGGCCTCCTCGGAGGCCAGCGGCTCTTCCCTTCCAGCGACCCCTCCTAGGGAAGCACAGCAGCAGCAGCACAAGAAGCCAGCACCAACACCACTACGGCGCAGTGAGCGCCAAGCAAAGCCTGCAAAGCAGTACGACGGAGGGAAGGCCGAGTGGACTGGCCTGAGCTGGTTGTGCCTTGCGCAGGGAGAGCCGGCTACCATCGCCGAGGCTCTCTCGCGGCCGGACGCCGCTAAGTGGAAGGAGGCGATGGAGAGCGAGCTTGCCTCCATCGAAGAGAACGGAACGTGGGAGCTGGTGGACAGACCACCAAACGCACACGTGGTGGGCGTGAAGTGGGTCTTACGCATCAAACGCAAGGAAGACAACAAGTACAAGGCAAGGATTGTCGTGAAGGGGTTCTCGCAGAGAGCAGGGTCTGAGTACGACGAGACCTACTCTCTTGTCGCGTCTTTCCCCTCCATCCGCACCTTGCTGGCTGTGGCTGCGGCGCGCAACATGGAAATCCACCAGATGGATGTCAAGACTGCCTTCTGCTACGGGAAACTTGACAAGGAGATACTAATGGAGGTGCCCGAGGGTGTCAAGGCAAAACCCGGGCAGGTGTGTCGCCTCATCAAGGCGCTCTACGGGCTGAAACAGGCCCCAAGGATCTGGTGCAAGGAGATGGACAGCTTCATGGCTGGCCTTGGCTTCTCGCACTGCCACAACGACCCCAGCGTGTATGTGCGTGCGGATGACCAGGGGCTGTTGCTGGTAGCGCTGCACGTGGATGACCTGATTCTGGCCTCCATCTCCATGAAGGCCCTCGAGGCTCTCAAGGAGAAGCTGCATGGGCGGTTTCAGATGAAGGACATGGACGAGCTCGCATACTACTTGGGCATCGCCATACATCGCAACCGAGTTGCAGGCACCATCAAGCTCAACCAGACGAAGTACATCTCAGAGGTGCTTCGGCACTATGGCATGGAAGATGCCAAACCCCTCAACACTCCTCTCCCCACGAAGTGCAATCTCACCTCTGCCCACTCCCCCAGCAAGCCGAGCGCCGCAAAATGCAGGATGTGCCATACCAGTCTACGGTGGGTAGCATCATGTATGCCATGGTTGGCACGCGGCCGGACATCTCTTTTGTTGTGGGGCTAGTCAGTCGGTTCGTGGCCAACCCTAGGCTACTCCACTGGCAGGCCGTGAAGCGCATTTTGCGCTATCTCAACAAGACACGGCACATGGGGCTGCAGTACAGCGGCCTTCAAGGAATAGACCCCTTGCGCCTCAAGTGCTACACCGACGCAGATTTTGGAGGCAACGTGGATGATAGGAAGTCCACCTCGGGCTTTGTATGCCTTGTGAAAGGCGGCGCTGTGTCGTGGGCCAGCCGCAAGCAGGACTGTGTCTCCATCTCAACCGCAGAAGCTGAGTACGTGGCGCTGTCTGATGTGTGCAAGGAGACGTAGTGGCTACGCAGCTTGCTCGCTGAGATGCACGCACCACAGAAGGAGGCCACAGTCGTCCACGTCGACAACCAGAGCGCGATGGACATCGCGTTCAAGGACACCCTCTCCAGGCGGACCAAACACATCGACATCCGCTATCACTACACGCACGACCTCGTCGCCAAGGGAGTGGTGGATCTGCAGTACATCGCGACCAAGCAGATGCTCGCGGACTTCCTGACAAAGCCGCTGGACAGTGACCTGCACATGGCAGGGGCTCGGGGCATGGGGATGGTGAGCGCAGCAGACGAGGGCTGAACGAGCGGCCTACTTCACAGGTGACCGACATCGCTGGGTCCATGGCCGCAGCAGGAATCTAGCCGAAGATGGACGCAGGTGCAAGGGAGAGTTTGTTATGTTCTGTGTATGCTCCTGGTCCAATCAGCGGAAGATTTAGACTGGGTATGCACTGCGCTTGTAGCGCAAGTCCCCCAACGGCATGCAAGAGAGGCTGAGAGAGACGAGGCATGCACTGCTCATCCTTGTGGAGTAAGTCCCCTTGGTCTACTCTTGGTAGTCTACCTGGTGCATGCTCCTTAGGACAACTTCCTACAGCCTAGTGGGTGAAGGCACCGTCTCTCAAGCGAGAGGTCCGGGGTCGAATCCCGCCAGGACCAAAATTTTCTTTGTGACTAAAAAGAGCCAAGGAAGCTTCCTAGAAGCCTCTAAGTTCCAAGGTGGATCAAGCGCCACTTGGCGGTCACAGAGGGTGCCATGTCATCAAAGCTGATGACACTGTCTAGGGTGGCCTTGGGGGGAGGCCCCTCCATGGAGCCACTGGGAGCACTGTCCAGAGACTATATAAGGCCTGTCATTTGCATGTGATTATATATCATCTCTTACTCTTGAGACTTGGGAGAAAACTAATCCCTTGTTGGCCACCAAGAAAGAGGGTAAAGAACAAGTGCAAGTGCACACTTTGGTGTGTAGCATTGCCAGTTGGGTGAGAGTTTGGAACACTCTCCGGCCACGGTTGGGACAAGCTAAGTGAACCTTTCAGTGTGGAAACACCACTCCGTGGGTGATCTCTACCTTGGTTGAAATACCAAGGGCGGTCGGCGGTTTGCCTGTCGGCGCCGTTTACTCTAGACCGTGGCCAAGTGCGGAGTGACAAAGGGTTATGGGCCCACACTGATCGGGAAACTTGGTTCTTTGTNGCCAAGGAAGCTTCCTAGAAGCCTCTAAGGTCCAAGGTGGATCAAGCGCCACTTGGCGGTCACAGAGGGTGCCATGTCATCAAAGCTGATGACACTGTCTAGGGTGGCCTTGGGGGGAGGCCCCTCCAAGGAGCCACTGGGAGCACTGTCCAGAGACTATATAAGGCCTGTCATTTGCATGTGATTATATATCATCTCTTACTCTTGAGACTTGGGAGAAAACTAATCCCTTGTTGGCCATCAAGAAAGAGGGTAAAGAGCAAGTGCAAGTGCACACTTTGGTGTGTAGCATTGCCAGTTGGGTGAGAGTTTGGAACACTCTCCGGCCACGGTTGGGACAAGCTAAGTGAATCTTTCAGTGTGGAAACACCACTCCGTGGGTGATCTCTACCTTGGTTGAAATACCAAGGGTGGTCGGCGGTTTGCCTGTCGGCGCCGCTTACTCTAGACCGTGGCCAAGTGCGGAGTGACAAAGAGTGCTGCGCTGGAGCCCGTCGCGAAGGAACGTGGTGCTGATGTCCTGGTTCCAACACCGAGGCGATTGCTTCAGGCAATAGAGGGCCTTCCGCAGCCGCCAGACTCTCCCAGTGCCATCGTCGAAACCCGGGGGCTGGACCATGTAGAGCTCCTCACCCTCCAGTGAGCCATGGAGAAAATCGTTGCTCACATCCATCTGATGCAGCTCTCACCCATGCTAGGCAACCAGGCAGAAGAGCGCCCGGCTAGTGGAGAACCGGCTAACTGGGGCAAAGATGTGGTCGTAATCGACCCAAGGAATCTGGGCAATCCCCCTTGGCTGTACTTGTCCAAGGACCCGTTGGGCTTCCACTTGCACCAAAAGACCCACTTGACACCGATGGCCTTCTGGCCTGGAGGAAGGTTGATGAGGTCGTACACGTGGTGCTTTCGGATGGCAGCAAGCTCATTGGCGCAGGCAGCGTCCCAGTGTGCGGCCTCAAGAGAGGCTTGTGCCTCGCACAGTGTGGCTGGGTCCTCTCGGCGTGCTGTGGAGCAGACAAAGGGATGTGTCAGTTGGAAGCGAAAGGATGGAGGACGGACTCACCACTCTCCCACGCGATAGGATAGACACGAACGAGCCGGAGCAAATGAGGCCACGAGGAAATAGGTCCTCGAAGAAGAGGATATCGTGGGACTTGACGATGTTGTGCTAGGAGGGATCCCAGAAGCGCCAGGCCTAGGACTGATGAGAGACACCGAGAAAGGTGCAGGGACGTCCGCGGGGGGCGAGCTTGCCACCCTGCTGCGGGGGGGGCATCCACACAATGGCCACGCAGCCTTAGACGCGGGCCGGGCAGAGGTGAGCGCGCTCACCGCACCAATGCTGGTACGACGTGGACTGGCGAGGAAGGGGAACGTGGGAATCCAGTTCCACACCCAGGTCATGTAGGCCATGGCTTCAAAATAGAAGCCATCGGAGAGACCTGACTCGACACGCATGGTGCGGACGGCGTCGGCCATGGTACGGTTCCACCGTTCAGAGACACCGTTCTGGGCTGATGTGTAGGACGCACACGTCTCATGGTGGATCCCGTGGGAGGCGAGAAAGGTCGTGGTCTCACCCATGTGGTCTCACCCATGTATTCACCACCGTGATCGGAGCAAAAGCGGCGAAGAGAGTGGTCACACTCGTGCTGCGCAAGGAAAACCCAGTCATGGATGGCTCGGGTGATATCGCTCTTCTGCCGAAGGTAGAAGACCCAGCGGTAGCGAGAATAGTCGTCAGTGAGGGTGAGGACATAGCGGCCATGCTCGCCGACGGACTCGGTGGGGAAAGGGCCCATGACATCCGAATGGACGAGATCAAGAGGGACGGATGCACGAAAGGAAGACAAAGGGTATGTGGACCAGTACATCTTCTCCTGAGCGCAATCAATGCACTCGGTGGAGCATGGGAGAGGGAAAATCTCCGGGTCAAGGCGCTTGGCCGGCTGATTGCAGAGCATGCTGTCTATGGTGGCAGAGTGGACATGGAAAAGGCGGCGGTGCAAGAGGCGGGTGTGCTGAGGAGAGAGCATGCTGGTGACAAACACATGGCGTGTGGCGGCCGAAGGGGAGGAGACGGAAGGAGAGGAGGAGAGGCGAGGTACATACCACAGGTTGCCACGGGCGGTGGCGTGCAGTACGACAAGACCAGATGGATGCAACGACACAGCGCCAATACCTTCCGAGTGCACAACGTCTATACTCATGTGGTCAAGGATAGTGACGGACAAGAGGCTAAGCTTGAGACCTGGGACGAAGAGGACATTGGTCCGAAAGACGTCACGGGCAGGACTACAGAAACGAAAGACGCCAACACCACAGACAAGCAACAGCTGTTCGGAGCCCGTCCGGATACCGGAGACATCACCTACAGGACCGAGCATACTAAAGGCCTCACGAGAGGCCGTCATGTGATGCGTGGCCTTGGAGTCGATGATCCAGGTCTGAGCAGGGTGTTGGACGGGGGTCGCCAGATCACTAACGATCACACGACAGCAAGGGACGCGCACGTAGTGGAAGGAGGCGCGAACCGATACTACCAATGGTCAAGTCACGCAACGTCGTCAAGGAAAGGGATAGAGGAGACCATGGGAGACGACGAGACAGACAAGGAAACGAGACAAAACCACAACTCAGTCCTAGTTATGCAGGGCTGGGCAGGAGAGTAGGAGGTGATGCAACTCACATTTCCCTGGGGAGGAGGGCGATGCAGGCTGAGTTGGAGCGCGATGAACTATTCGAGCTGGTGCTCACGGGAGGACGGCCCGGGAGTATAGATTGAGTGCAGAGTGATGGCACCGGAGCCTAGGTAGGAGGAGGACTGTGCCGGCGAAGGAAACCGAGGCGCCGACGGCTGCGGATGGTACGGCTACGGCGCTGGTGTTGGCTAGACTAGAAAAGCGATGGGAGTGGTGGAGCTGCTTGACAAGGCCGAGGCGTCAGATCCGGTGACAACTAGAGCGGCAGAGGCGAGACGGCGCTCCCACTGGCAACACATGGTGGTGATGACGCGCGCCGCGTCCGTTGATAGAGGGCACGTGTACCACCCGTGCCCGGGCTGGCCGCAGTTGTGGCAGACCGAGCCGCCATCGTTGGACCCGGTCAAGGGCTGCTGTTGGTGCTGTTGCTGACCCTTGCCTTTCTTATTTTGACGCTTCTTCTTCCCCGCCGATGATGAGGTAGCTACGGTGGGGGAGGCAACGACCATGGAGGCGACAACAGGGGAGGTGAGAGCCTCCGTGCGCTGGAGTTGGGACTCCACGCAAGCTTCCTCAATCCGGAGGAGGAGCTTGTATGCCCAAGGCATGAGGGTGCCCTGGGCCGCCATGGTGGAGAGGACGTCGTGAGAGTAGTGCACGGAGACATGTGCATACACGGTGGTGGCACCGTGCTTGATGGTGAGGAGCACCGCCAGAGGGGGTGGGGCATAGGTGCCAAGGCGATGAAGGATGTCCTCCGCTTGCTGCCAGTAGGCAGTGACCTTCTCGGTCTCCCCCATGTGGAGGGAGTTGAACTCCCGCAATAGGCGGTACAACCTTGCTAGACAGGCAATGGGGACGAGTGAGGACGTGCCACGTGGCTGCAGGGTCTGGGGTGGCGCCAGCGGTGAAGTTGCCAAGGAAGGGCTCTAGGGCGAAGCGGGAAGCCGGAGGGGCGACAGGGACAAGAGCACGTACGGCATGACCAGCATCATACAATTGGTCGGCCAGGGTGGGGTCATACGGGAGGGTGTAATATGCCCACAGTCCCTCACCCTGCACCCAGATCCAAAAACTGAGCTCCCACCTCCGGAACTGCTCGTCGGCCTGAAGCGGTAGTGGCGACGTCTCAAGGTCCTTCTGCCTGCGAACGACGCACAGAGCGAGGCCAAGGACGGAGGTCACCGTCTGCCACTGGCACTGAGTCTGCTCCTATGCCAAGTAGTGCGTGGCAGCAGACACAGCTGGCCTGGCGTGCCCTGGAGAGATGAATGGTGGCAGCGCATTGGTGGCAGTCTGGGAGGTCAATGGCTGCAGCGTTGCAGGTTGCTACGTCAAGGCGGCGAGCTGTTGCTGAAGAGCAGCCAGGGGATCAGGGTTGCCACCAATGACGCCAGAGGGCTGCTACTGCTGCTCCTGTTGCTATTGTTGCTACTGCCACTGCTGTTGCTGCTCCTGCTACTGCTGCTGCTGCTACTACTACAGCCGCTGCAAGAAAGGGGGGCTGGGGGTCCCCCCAACAGAGGAGGATCCCTCCCCACTGGAGCTGCCGACCATGGTTTGGTGCCCCTTGTTTTTCTTTGTTGTTGCTTGTTTAGGGCGGTTGACGTCAGTAGTTGCCAATGCGGTATCTATAGGGAAACTACTGTAAATGACTCCTTGCCCACCCTTTGGCTTTCTTCCCCCTTTCCTCCTTTTTTTGTTGATGACGTCAATAGTGATGTCAGCAGCGGCGGTTGTTGGGGCCGCTGCTACAGCTGTTGTTGCTGTTGTTGCTACAGCTGCTGCTATTGCTACTGCTGTTGTTGATGCTGTTGGTGTTGCTACTGCTGCTACTACTGCTGTAGCTGCTGCAACATCTGCTATTGCTGCTGCACGGCTATTGCTTCTACTCCTGATGCTACTGCTCTTGCTACTACTATTGTGGCTATAGTTGCAGCAGCAACTGCTGCTGTTGTTACGGGCTACTGCGGCTGTTGTGGCTGCTATACCAGCTATGGCAGCTGCTGCAGCCACGACAAAGAAGCTGGTGGGGTGGGGGATTTTCTTTGGTTTGTTTTTTTTTCTCTTTCTTTTGTCTGTTGCAACAGGCTCCACTGCTCGCTATGGGCAGTGCGCAACAAGACCGTTGTTTTTTGCGAGCAGCGGGCTTGCTGCCCACAGCTCGTCGCTCGCGGCGAGCTGTGGCCTACGAGCAGCAGCAGCCGCTGCTGGCAGCTGCTCGCTGCTGCTGCTGCTGCTGCTGCAGCTGGCTGCTGCTGCGCCTTGTTGTTGCGGCTGCTGTAGCCTACTGTTACTGCTACTTCTCACCACTATAGTTGTTGCTTGCTGCTACAACTGCTACTTGCTGCCGCTACTGCTCGCTGCTGCTGCTACTGCTGCTTGTTGCCGTTGTTGCTGCTACTGCGGGCTGTTGCTACTGGCTGCCGCTACTGCTTGGTTTTGCGGGCTGTTGTTGCTACGGGGTGCTGCGAGGTGCTGCTGCTACCCGCTCCTGCTGCTGCACGCAGCTATTGTTGGCTGAACAATAGCTGGGGTTAGCGCCAGAAAGCAGTTGAAAACTGAAAGTGACTGATTACGAATGAAGAATGAGCAACAATGGGAGACCCCTCCAAGGTCTACCTCCCCCCAACTAGTACAGAACTTGTTCCACAGCTAACCAGCCAATCAGAAAATAGTCCTAGACCTGTTTTCTGGCAGGCACGGTTTCCTTGGTGAGCCCTGCCAGATGCCCGACAACCCAAAACCTGGGCGTCGTCCGTTTTGCCTGAAAAGTGAACCATACCATAATACCAACGTTGCAAACACAGTCGTGCGGTCAGAATCAGCTAGAAAAATAACAGTAAAGAGTTATGGCTGCCCAAACCTAGGCAGTGCCTACGACAGTCAGTGATGCCAAACAGGGCCACCCAGCAGGAGACATGGACCCTAGGCACAACATGATGGTACAGATGAAATGCCACAACCAGAAAAAGCGCTGGATGCATGCAGACAGCATCTGCAGTGGCACTGACCGCCGGCGGCCCGACCGCCGAGGAGGCCTGTCGATGGAGGTGAGCGCGTCTGCTGAGAGAGGAGGATCCAGTGAACGGTGAGTGGGCCTCAGCGTGCGTGGGCTCCACCGAGTGACACTCAAGCAACATCGAGTCTTGCCATCAGTCATCTGCAAGCTGATGTACACAAGCTGGGAGGACACAACAGAGTACAACGAGAGATGCACAAAAACCAACACCCGTGAGTCATGGGGGAGTGTGGGTTTTCTTGCATCTCTCATTGTGCTTTGTTGTATCCTCTTGGCTTTTGTACATTGGCATGCATATGACAGACGGCAAGACGCAAAGCTACTGGAGTGTTGTCTGGTGGAGCCGACGCACGCTGAGGTTTGCACACTGGAGCCCCTTCCCTCAGCCGCATGGCGTGCTCAGTAGCATTGGCAGGCCTCCTCAGCAATCACGCTGCTGGCGGTCACTACTACGGCAGATTCTATGTGCTTGCATCCTGTGCTAGATCTGTCTACGTGGTTGCAATTGTAGCATCATGTTTTGCTTAGGATTCAAGTTTCAGGTTGTTTGGGCACTGTTGTAACCGTGGACTAGCCTAGACGTTGCCTGGGTTTAGGTATTAATAACTATTGGCGATGGATCTGTTGGTACGCCAGGTATCATGTGGCATCAGAGACAACAAGACTGGCGTGGCTAGTAGGGTGGAACGGAAGTAGAGCGTTCCCATGGCTCTTAGGTGTGATCAGCTGCAGTGCCGCAAGCGTCTTTGTCATCGTGGCGAGTTGCTGGCGAATGGTGCCTGGCGGGTTTGGGAGCGTGCTACTACTGGCGATGATGCTTGTGGGCTATTGTTACTAATGCTATTGCAATTCTGGCTAATGCAATAGCTATTGCAATGGCAACTGCTGTTGCTGTATCCACTATTACTATTGCTACTACTGTTGCTGTTGTTGTTTCTACCACTGTTACTACGACTGCTACTGCTGGTATTGTAGCAGGTGCTATTGTAGCGGATGCTATTGTAGCGGCTGCAGTTGTAGTGACTGTTGCTGTTGTTGTAGCTGCTGCTGCTGTAGCGGTTGCTACTACTACAACAGTTGTTGAAACTACTATACCTACTGGAGAAAATGTGGACCAGGGGGTCCTCTAGCAGAGGAGGAACCCGTCCCGCTGGGGCTTTCTGTCATGGTGAGCCTAATGTGTGCTCCCTTTGTTTTGTTTGTTTTTTCATGGGTTGCTGATGTGAAAAGTGACGTCAACAGTGATTTCAGAAGTGACATCAGCCGAAGACTGCTGATGTCAATAGCGGTTGTTTCATTACTGTTGTAGCCCTTACTACAATTGGTGTTCATACTACTTTTGCTTCGTTGCTACTACTACTACCGTTGTGGTGTTGTTGGTGGTGCTGCTACTAGGGTCGTAGTTGCTTTCCAATGGCTTCTGTTACACTGCTACTATGCTGAAGCGATTGCTACTACTGTGGCTGTCGTAGATGTTGCTGGTGTGTTATTGTTACTACGATTGTAGTGGCTACCGTCGCGACTCCTACAACTATCGTGGTTGTGGTGCTACTTCTACGATGCAACTGTGCAGTTGCACAGCGGCGACTCCTGGCGCGACTTCTTCTACTACTACTACTACTACTACGCGACTGTGTAGTTGGGTGGGTAAGCAGCAGTGGCTGCTAGGGAAAATGCTACTATTGCACAGATGTGTGGCTACTAGTGATGTTGTGGTTGCATAGCTATGCAACTACGCAACCACGGTTGCTGGCGTGACTTTGTCTATTTTGTAACTACGTGCTTGCTGCTACTGCTACCAATACACGGTTGCAACTGCTACTGCAGCTGCTATTGGGACTGTTGTTGTGGCTGTTGTTGCGGTGCTGCGCAGCTTTGACTGTGCAGTAGTGGCTATTGCTACGGATGTTGATGCATAGTTCCTTTTGTTGTTGCTGCTGATGCGGCTATGGCTATATATCTATAGCACAGATATGTAGCGTAAATCTGCTGCTACTGCTGTCGCGACTGTAGTGCTGCCGTTGCAGAGGAAGAGGGGGACAGACGGGACACTGTCCTTGTCTGTGGCGTAGTTGCCGCGTGCGTCTGTGTCGTCACGGCGTTGCCGTCACGTTGCCGGTCCGCCAATTCTACGGTCGTTGAGGGGTCAGTTCGGCCAAAACAATTTTGGCAGCATTTCCCCCGCGTTGGGAGCATTTTGACGACGCCACCCAGTGGGGCTAACTCTGCCGAGAAAATTCTGACAGAGTCTTCCTTGCACAAGCGCGTTTCTAGGTCCTCCGACGTTGGCTGGGAACTGTACACCTCGCTGATGCTCAGCTCTGCAACTTCTGCAATGCTTCCGCTCTTATACCAAGCTAAAAATCCTAAACCAGTGTAGCGTGTTGAGGCTACAACATCGGTGGAGTAGGCATGACCCTACGCTCCTTGCCTTGCATTGCTGTCCCTTTCTGCTGCTCTGCGTCTGTGTGAGAGAAAACTACATGCTGAGGAGTTCGCGCCAGAAAGGCAGACAAAGCTGGAAAGAACTCATTAGCAACTAAGAATGAATAAGAATGGGACACCCCTCAAAGAATTAGCTCTCCCTCAGCTGTAAATCTTGTTACTCAGGTTACCAGCCAATCAGAAAAATGACCTATTTTTTGGCGGGTAGGGTTTTCTCAATGAGCCGTGCCAGACAGTCGGCAGCCCAAAACCCGGGCGTCGTCCACTTTTCCTGAAGACAGGACAACACCAAAATACCCATGTTGCAAATGCAGTTGTGCTGTCAGAAATCTCCTAGATCAATAGGAGCAAGGAGTTATGGTTACCTGAACCCAGGCAACGTCTAGGCTAGTCCCCAGTTACAACAGTGCCCGAACAACCTGAAAATCCGACCACAAGGAGAACATGACGCTGTAAATGCAACTGTGCAGACAGATTTGGCACATGATGTGAGTAGACAACATTTGCCATGGCAGTGACCGCCAGCGATGTGAGTGCTGAGGAGGCCTACCGATGAGGTTGAGAACGTCATGCATCTGAGAGAAGAGGCTTGAGCAAGCTACGTGCAGACCTGTGCGTGATTCGGCTCCACCGAAAGACACTCCAGTAGCATCCCGTCTCACCGTTAGTCATCTGCACACCGATGTACATAAGAAGCGGGATGAAACGAACTTATGACGTCTGGATTTGACTGCCATAACGTGTCATAAGTTTGTTTGAAAAACTGCTAGTAAAGCCGCTGTCTCTGTCGCTAATGATGGTACATGGCACTCTATACCACCACATAATCTCATTTAGGAATGGGTTCGGTCACGATATACCCAGTTTTTGGAACTATACAGCTGATATGCCAATGTCGCACGCAAAACAACGCATATGACAATGCTGCACAAAAAACAACGCATATGCCAATGTTGCACAGAAAACAACGCATATGACAATGCCATACATAAAATAATGCATATGCCAACGTTACACAGAAAATACCTAAGGAACCCAGAAACGCTAAAAAAAAGTCATGTTCCCGCCACATACCATGTAGCATTGATGCATGACATGGTTTTTGCCATTCACTTTGTCTCAGACGGATGCACCATTGCACTTTTTTCCATGTCAGGTCCAAAACACATGCTGCAATCCAACATGAAGAAAGGGGTGGGCGGCTGGTTGATTTTACTACAGAGGCTGGGCAGATGGTTGCTTTTGAAATGCATGGTGGACGGATGGTTACTTTTCTTCCAAACCACAGGCAGATCGTTGCTTTTCTTCCAAACGACGGGCCGATGAGAGTCACACTTTGCGTTTTATGGGTATCTGAGCTATTTCATCCTTTAGGATGAAATAGTCACATTGTTCCTTCGTTGGTGGCGGTGGTAGTCATTGGAATGAAGTGCAACATTTTGGAAAACTTGCCCACTATGATGAGGATGGCATCATATCCCTTGGGAGTGGGAGGAAGTCGCGACACATAATCCATGCCGGTGTTGGCCCATGGTTCCGTCAGAATGGGTAGGGGTTGAAGTAGACCAGGTGGTTGTATGAAACGAGCATTTCATCTCTGATAGGTGTAGCACGATTTGTAGAAGGCCACCACGTCTGTCTACATATTGCCCCTCCGGTAGAACTGGGCCAACATCTTGAGCATCTTGTCCTTGCCAAAGTGTTTACTTGGACCGGTGTCGTGGCATTCTTCCAATAGCATCTGCTGAAGTTCCTCATTTCCAGGAACGCCAACCTTGCGAGTGAATCGTCATCGCCAGCAATGTTCATCAAACCAAATCTTGGTTTTGTTGTACTAGCTGAACTCCCCATAATTCTTCATGAATTGGTTCGCAAAGTATAGGTCTAATCTATGAGCAACGTCGGATTTATCTTTCTAGGCCGGTACTCGATCTCGTGATCAAAGTTGGACTCAAGAAACTCCATCCAT
Organism: Penium margaritaceum; assembly: GCA_023375785.1. Classification (NCBI taxonomy): domain Eukaryota; kingdom Viridiplantae; phylum Streptophyta; class Zygnematophyceae; order Desmidiales; family Peniaceae; genus Penium; species Penium margaritaceum. The sequence continues at coordinate 13,142 of SZWC01015941.1, read as the reverse complement.
TGAGTCTGTTGATGCCTGAGATTTTGTTGGGTCTTGAGATGTTTTTGGACGTGATGGTCAATACGGATGATGCGCCGGCATTCTAAGTAGCACTGCCACGTCTTGAATGCGTGCACAATTGCGAGCATCTCCTTTTTGTGCATCACATACTTGAGTTCCGGTCCACATAGGTTTTGCAACATGTACGTGACCGGGTGTTCTCCACCCTTGTTATCTTGGATGAGAATGGCTCTAATGGCTCAATTGGACGCGTCGATGGCCATGTTATAATCTATTGGATCTGGCGATTATAAGGCTGGCGCCGATGTAACGGGTCGAGTGTCCAGCTCCTGCTCTGAAGTCGTTGTCAGAGTTTGCAGAATGGCGTTCCCCGTCCGCGTTAGGGTTTACCCCGTTCGTAGGATTGAGGGGAAATCGTCATCAACGACCCCAAGCACGGAGACTCGAATACTTCGAGTCTCCGGAGGCCCATTTTCGTTTTTAACCTTACCCTTCGTTTTGGGACCCAAACTGGGGATTTATACCCCAAACTCGTGCATCCGCACGAGTTTTCTGGTTTATAAACTCGCATTTCATCCTAAACAAACTCGAGTTTCTGTTTTGAGGCATCGGCGTAAAATCGTCACGTGCGAGGCACCATCGGCGATTTTACACCAACGTTTCTTGTGCGCTCCTCGCTCCTCGCTCTCGCTCTATCCCTCGTGCTCGCTTGTTCTTGCAAGCAAGGAGGGCGAGCGAGGGCAAGGGCACGAGGCCACAGGCTTTGGCCCTCGCGGCCTCACGGCCTCTTGCCGCCGATCAAGCCACCAGCTCAATTGGCGGCTGCTGGCACGCCGTCGTATGGCCGGCCGGTCACTTGACCAGCCGCCGGCCACCCAGCCGGCCGGCCGCCGGCCGGCCGGTAGCCAGCGGGTGGCTGGCCACCGGCCAATCCTCGCAATAGCGAGGGGTGGCTTGCGGGCACCCCCTCGCTATCGCGAGGTGGGAGGGCCAAAACGGCCCTCGCGCTACATTCCTCCCCACTTGTTATGAACCGTCCCGGTTCATGACCAATAAGTGAGAATACCAGATAGTGAGTTGTGAACATTGTGAAAGAAAATTAATAATTTCAATCATCACCTAAACATGAACATGTGCATGGCACCTAGACCTAAGATGCAGCTTGTTAGTCAGCACGGCTAGCGGCCTCCCCCCTTTAGGCTGGAGCGTCCGCGCAACAACCATGTTGGGCGTCCCCAACCTCCTATGGTCGTTGTCCATGAATAGTGTCCTATGGGAATGTTGTTCACTTTTTCCGTGTTTAGGTGGTACCTCCTGCCACGCGTCAATCCATGCAAGCTACAAGCTTGCTCCAATACTCGTTGACCACCCCTGTGGGCAACCAAGATTCTGGTTCCCATTAGTTACGTTTAGGTCCACAACCGGCCCAATGAACGAGGTACTCCATAACAACGTGTGACCGAAGAGTACGCTCTCGGTGCTGGAGTAGGCGAAGGACCTCGTATTGGCCGTCGGCAGCAAGGACTGCTGGCGGTGGCTGAACGGTTTTGTTTGCCGTGTATGGAGCCAACAGGCTCACATGAAACATGTCATGTATCTTCATACTCGGTGGAAGTAGCAATCGGTATGGTACAGGCCCGATGCGTGCCACAATGGGAAACTGTCAAGATGAGATCCACGTGGTGCGGTCCCGACGTTTGTCTGATTGTCTCCAGTGGTTCACGTCTACTGTTTTTTTTTTGGTGAATCTGAGACTGAGCGTGAGCTTTCTGGTCGCCTCACGCTATGTGAGCAGGAATTCAGAGACAGTCAGTTTCCGAAGGGAATAACGTCGTTTTGCGTTAGTTTTAGAACAAGGACATGATCACAACATTTATAGGGCTAGTCATGAGCTTTCTAACGCACCCAACCGCGCGTGATTCGGCCAAGCGTAGCTCAAGTTATGCTTGCCGAAGCTCAGGTCTCACCCACCACAGAAGCCTGACGCCGCAACTCATCGTGGCGCCTTCGTTCACGTGCGAAGCGCCTTTCCCAAGGCGCATATCCCATTGCACATGGTGTGGGGGTCCCTTGCACTGTTTTCACGCATCCTACCCACTTTTGGGTCGCGTTTGGTGATGGGGTGTGACGAGGTTCGAAACCTGTCCGCGGACCTGTAGTCAGAATTTTGACCAAGTCCCCGAGTAACAAAACGTACTACTGAGTTTCGGACGCCGAGCCAGGATTTTGGCTAAGTCCCTCAGTAACAACCTGCACTACTGGATCCAGTGGATGATCCTCCGGATCAGGTGGATCATCCACCGGACGCCTCGGCAGGCCTATCAGAGCATTTTCTCCAGATGGTGTTTTTGTTACTCGGTCCGGTCGATTATCGACCGGATTTCGAGTCGCAGCCGGCTCCCAGAGCCGCTGCGCATACCCCAACTTTGGAAGGCCATATCTCCCTAGATACTTGTCTGATTCTGGCCAAACAACTTTCACCGAATTCAGCGACTTGTCAACTTTCAGGGACAATCCTCCATTTTAGGATCTGAGCAATCTTCGAGTTGCCAGATCCGCCGGAGCGGCGTTTCCACTTTCTGGCGGCTCGTCGGCGCCTCCCGGCACCGCACTTAGGCATGCGGAGGGGCAATTTTTCAACATTCTCCCCCTTGCACCTGCCATGCCCGCTGCTCCTACTTACTCTCACTCATCTTCCGCTGCACCCTCCAGCCCGTCATAGCTGGTCATCCCAAGTCCAGCGACGCTCATCGCGTGCCGGTCCGCGGGTTGCGCCTTGGTCAAGCAATTCGCAAGCATGCTGTGTGTGCTGCAGTGCTGCAGCACCACCTGCCCCTTCTCGACCATGTCCCGTGCGTAGTGATAACGCACGTCGATGTGCTTTGTCCTCCTATGCTGCGTCGGGTTGTTGGTCAGCGAGATGGAGCCGGTGTTGTCCTCTTGCACCACCGTAGGCTCCAGCTGCGGCACGCCCAGCTCCCCCAGCAACCTGCGGAGCCACACCGCCTCCTTGAACACCTCGGCCAGCGCGATGTACTCTGCTTCCACTGTGGAGGTGGCAACGCAGTCCTGCTTCCTGCTGCACCACGAAACTGCTGCACCAGCGAGGAAGAACACGTAGCCGGATGTGGACTTCCGCTTGTCCACATCCCCAGCGTAGTCTGCGTCCGTGTAGCAGACCAGACGTAAAGGGTCCGCCCGCCCTTTGCCTTCGAACCTCAGGCGCACGTGCCGCATCGCCTGCAGGTAGCGGAGGATGCGCTTGACCGCCTGCCAGTGTAGTGGTCCTGGATCGGCCACGTATCTGCTCACTTGGCCCACCGTGTAGGCCAGGCCCGGTGGAGTCGCCACCATGGCATACATGAGACTGCCCATCACCGATTGGTACGGCACCCCTGCCATATCCTCTCGCTCTTCTTTTGTTTGCGGCGCCATTGCCGCACTTAGTTCACAGGTTATGGAGACAAGACTGCACACTAGTTTGCAGTCCTCCATGCCGTATTGCTTCAGCACCGCGGCCACATATTTGGCCTGCCCCAGCTCAAGCATGCGCGCCCTTCGGTTCCGCGTAATGCTCACCCCGAGGAAGAACTCCAGCCCCCCCATGTCCGACATCTGGAGCCTACTGCTTAGCTGCTCTTTCAGCTGCTGTACGCTTGGCAGGTCTGAGGAGCACAAGATCAAATCGTCCACATAGAGTGTGACAATCTGATGGAGCTTCTTGCTGTACCGCACATACACACTGTGATCTGCCTCACAACGCTTGAAGCCGAGTTGTGCCATGAAGCTGTCCATCTGTTGGTACCAGCATCCGGGCAATTGTTTTAGCCCGTACAAGGACTTTCGCAGCTTGCACAGCTTACCCTCCAGCGCCTCCATCCCCTCCGGCACCTCCATGTAGATTTCTTTGTCGATGATGCCGTTGAGGAAGGCCGTCTTTACATCCATTTGGTGGAGCTCCATGTCCTTCGTGGCTGCCACCGCAAGGATCGCCCGGATGCTTGTGAACTTGGCAACTGGGGCGAACGTCTCATCGTAGTGCTTGCCCTTACGCTATGCATACCCCTTTGCCACGAGCCGCGCCTTGTACTTGTCAACCACACCGTCCTTTGTGAACTTGGTCTTGAAGACCCACTTGGAGCCGATGACCTTGGCGTCTTTCGGACTGTCAACCAGCTGCCACATGTCGTTTTCAGCAATGAACGCCAACTCCGACTTGATGGCGGCGTCCCACTGCTTTCCCTCGGGCCGCGCAAGCGCCTCTTGCACGGTCGTCGGTTGCGTTGATGCAGCCAGCATGCACCGCGTCATGCCGATCCATCAACCGGTGCCTGCGTCAAAAAGCTTCCCTGCTCTCCGCTGCCTCCCACTGCGGCGCGGCAGTCTTGGCGGCGTCTCGGCGCTCCGCTGCGATCCTTCGGATTCAGCCCGCTCCCGTGAATCATCAACCGGACGGCTTCCCGAGGATTCTTCCCGCTCCGATGAACCATCAACCGGACGGGCGGCGCTTCCGAAGGATTTTTCTCCGACGCCCGACGCGAACTCCACTGGGATTGCGCGCTTCGGCACCCGCGGTGCCTCCTTTCACGGATCATTCCGCCAGATCTCCAGCCCAACTTCATCATCGTCGGAGTCCTCCGCGTTGGCTGCTGCACTTGCTGCACCGCCGCGCTCTGACGTTGCATCATCGACCTCCGCGTCCGCGGGCTCCTCCTTATAGTCAAGAAGTTGGAACCACTCCCCCTGTTTTGGAGTGTTCTCGACGCTCATGTCGTTCCTGCTGCTCCTGAAGCTCTGCTTCTCGTCGCACTCGACGTCACGGCTGCGTATGATCTCTTACGTGTGCGGGTCCCAGAGCCGATACACCTTTTGCGCACTCTCGTAGCCAAGGAACAAGCACGGCTTTGCTCGCGGTTCCAGCTTGCTGTCGCGTCGTTGCGCCGCCTGCACCATCGCGTGCGCCTTGCATTCGAACACCTTCAGGTGCGCCACGTTTGGCTTGCGTCCGCTCCAAACCTCCTGCGGTGTCTTCCAGCCGCCCTTGCCCTTCAGCACCGTTGTTGGGGTGAGGTTGATGGTGTAGCTTGCTGTACGCACAACCTCTGCCCAGAACCCTCGCCGCAACCCCGCATCCACAAGCATAGTCCGCACCATGTTGAGCAGCGTCTGGTTCGCCTGCTCCGCCACTCCGTTAGACTGTGGCGAGTACGGTGTAGTGGGTTTCTACTTGATGCCCTGTTGGTTCATCCACCCACTGCAGCCCACGTACTCTCCGCCATTGTCGCTGCGTAGCACTTTGACCTTCCGGCCAGTCTGCCTCTCCACCTCTGCGACATACTCCTTCAGCCGGTCCAGGACCTCGCCTTTCCGCTTCATGAAATACACGTAGAGCTTCCTGCTGCAGACGTCAATAAAGGTGACGAAGTATCTCAGGCCGCCGTTTGACGGCGTTTTGAACGGTCCGCACACGTCGCTGTGCACGACCTCCAGCAGGTCCTTTGTGCGAGCCGCGTTCTCGTTGAACGGCTTGCGCCACGCCTTGCCCAAAATGAAAGGCTCGCACTTTTTGTGCGCTGCTGCATCTGCTGCCGCATCTACACCGTCGATGACGAGGCCGCACACCATGTCGCGCTTCGCCATCTCTTTAACGGTTGCGGGCGCCGAATGCCTCAACCGTCGGTGCCAGAGCTCCAGATCAGCGCTTCCTCCCTTGGCCATGTTGATGACGCGCTCCTGCAAATCTGCTACGTCGGATGCCGCGGGGACCACCTTGGTCTCCACGATGTAGAGACCGCCCTCGCGCTTCGCCTCCAGCTCGACCTCGCCGTCGCCGTCAATGCGCACTACTGCGCCTTTCCTGCGGAAGAGGACCTCATACCCCTTGTCCGTCAAGCGGCTGAGACTCAAAATGTCAGCCAGGCCGGGGACGTGCTGCACATCACGGATTGTGCACAGCTCCTTCTTACCGCCCACGAGGACTTCCACCTCCACGTCGCTTTGGCCGGCCGCCGGCTCGACTTTGTCGTTCACGACCACCATTAACTTGGAGGACTTCTCGTAGGTGACGAACCCACCTTCTCGACTTGGGTGTGCTCCTCGGCCCCGGAATCCAGGCACTGCCTGTTGGCCTTCTTGAGGAAGTGATTCTTGTTGCCGTTGAGGAGCGACCTGCCCTTGCTGTTTTTGCCGCCAGTCTTTGCCTCCTCCGGGCACTCATGGGCCCAATGGCCCTCCTTGTCACAATTGCGGTGCGCACCTTTCTTGGTGCCCTTCTTGCCGCCGCCCTTTCCGCCACTTCCTCGGCTCCGCTTCCGCCACCACGTGTTTTGGTGACAAGGGCCGATGAGGAAGACGAGGACTCCCCACAACTCCGGCGCTGCGCCTCGTTGCGGATGTACTTTGCGACCGCGCCATAGGTGAGCTTGTCCTCCGACCATCCTCCAAGAACGGTGATGAGTGGACCCCAATTGTCAGGTAGGGCAATGAGAAGGGCCATCTCCTGCAGGTGCATGTCGATCTTCCACCCCACGTCTTTGTATTGCGAGGCGAGCGACTCGATCTGCTGCATGGCGGAGATGACATCATCTCCCTCCTCGATTATCACCGTGAGGAGCCGCTTCATCGCGAAGATTTTGTTCGCGAGCGACTTGGATTGGTGGATGGCACAGAGCTTTTGCCAAGCTTCGGCTGCCACCATGCAGCCTTGGAAGTAGCCCCACTGCGACTCGGCTGTCCCGGAAACCAGGAGCATGAGCGCCTCTGTGTTCCTTTTTTCGAAGGCCTGCTTCTCCGCGTCCGTAGCAGTCACCTCTGTGAGCACCTCCTTTCCCAGCATGACATCCAGCAGCCCCTTATGCAAGAGGTGCAGTTCAAACTGCCACCTCCATAGCCCGAAACCCGGGCCGCCCGCATACTTCTGAATGGGCTGCGTCTCCCTCTGCGCCATGTGTGCAGCTGCTACTCCAACGAGTTCTCAGAACTTCACGGCAACGTCCAAGATGACGATCTCGTGCGTTGCGGAAGACGTGAACGTTGGAGGTGTTCAGACAGGTGGGCTCATAACCCTTTGTCAAGATGAGATCCGTGTGGTGTGGTCCCGATGTTTGTCTGATCGTCTCTAGTGGTTCACGTCTACTGTTTTTTTTGGGCGAATCTGAGACTGAGCGTGAGCTTTCTGGTCGCCTCACGCTATGTGAGCAGGAATTTAGAGACAGTCAGTTTGCGAAGGGAATAATGTCTTTTTGACTGAGTTTTAGAACATGGACATGATCACAAAATGTATACGGCTAGTCATGAGCTTTCCAACACACCAAACGGCGCGTGATTCGGCCAAGCGTAGCTCAAGTTATGCTTGCCGAAGCGCAGGTCTCATCCACCACAGAAGCCTGACGCCGCCACTCGTCGTGGCGCCTTCGTTCACGTGCGAAGCGCATTTCCCAAGGCGCATACCCCATTGCACATGGTGTGGGTGTCCCGTGCACTGTTTCCACGTACCCTACCCACTTTTGGGTCGTGTTTGGTGATGGGGTGTGACGAGGTTCGAAACCTGTCCGTGGACCTGTAGTCAGAATTTTGACCAAGTCCCCGAGTAAGAAAACGTACTACTAAGATTCGGACGTCGAGCCAGGATTCTGGCTAAGTCCCTCAGTAACAACCTGCACTACTGGATCCGGTGGATGATCCGCCGGATCAGGTGGATCATCCACTGGACGCCTCGGCAGGCCTATCGGAGCATTTTCTCCAGATGATATTCTTGTTACTCGGTCCGGTCGATTATCGACCGGATTTGGAGTCGCAGCCGGCTCCCAGAGCCACTGCACATACCCCTACTTTGGAAGGCCATATCTCCCTAGATACTTGTTCGATTCCGGCGAAACAACTTTCACCGAATTCAGTGAGTCGTCAACTTTCAGGGGAAATCCTCGATTTCAAGATCCAAGCAATCTTTGAGTCGCCAAATCCGCCGGAGCGGCGTTTCCACTTTTTGACGGCTCGTCGGCGCCTCGCGACACCGCACTTGGGCATGCGGAGGGGCAATGTTTCAACAGAAACAACCCAATCCACTTCGGTAGAAGCTTTCGTGCCCCTGGTGACTTCAGCCAAAGATTCCTAGTACTAAGCAACACTTTGTCAGTGATGTCAAACGAGACTTGACGGCGACCTTTGTCAGCATAAGCCTTTTGTCATTGCCGAGTAGCTTGAAGGTGACCCTTTGCCTCATGTAGCAAGGAGTCTATGCGCTCGGCAAAGGCTTGAGCAGAAGGAACCAGTCCTCCTGTACTCCAGTAATTCAGAAATGAAGAGAGCACCACTGGATGCCGACCATTGTTCAACATGAACGGTGTGAAATGTGTAGACTCCTTCACCGAGTTATTCACTGCAAACTCTGCCGGTGCTAGGAATTTGTCCAAATCATGCATGGTAGGGTCCATGTACATGCAGAGCATTTTTTCCAGAGTGTGGTTCATGCGCTCTGTTTGTCTGTCAGTTTTAGGGTGAAACATTGTCGACATTTGCGACTCACTGCCGAAGTACTCGTGCATCTTGCGAGAACTTACTAGTAAACTTTTGATCTCGATTGGAAATAATGCGCAACGGCATTACGACATCCTCAAAGAAGAGACGAGCGGTCTCCTCTGCGTTCACATCAGTGGTTGTAGGAATAAAGTGTGTCATCTTCGTCAGAAGATCTACAACCACTAGTATTGCGTTGTGGCCACGGGCCGTGTCTAGAAGACATGTACTGAAGTCCATGGTGACGCACTCCCATGGAGTCCCAGAAATGGGAAGCTGATGGAGGAGTCCAACAGGCTTTTTGTTACTAGCCTTATTCCGAAGACATGGATTGCATGTCATGCAATACTTACGGGCATCAACACTCCATCCTGGCTCCCAATAGTGGTCCGAGAGTGCCTGTCCAGTTTATTGAGGTCTCACATGACCTGCGACCGGCGGGTCGTGGAACTGGGAGATAATCTTTGCTCGAAGGTCTCCTAAGTTTGGCACGACAACTTGTTCTCCGTGCAAGAAGATTCCTGTGGCATCCACCAAGCCGTACTCGTCCAGATTTCAAGATTCTTGAAACCAAGAATCCACATAGTATCCCATTCTGATCCTGTTTACATAACCATTGTAATGGATAATCTATCGTAGTGGTTGCCGTAGAGGTGTAGGATGATCTGGTGATTGTATTGTTGCTGTTGCAATGGCCATAAAACACCCACCGACCTTGGTGGTTGTTTTAGTTTCCACAGGCTGTCGGCTTAGTGGAGCAGCCACATTGATACGTCCTCGCCGATGTTCCCATGTGAACAAGAATTGACTCAGGTATTCGCTCCAACGCGCCTGTCGTCTTGACAGGTTTGGTTGCATTTGGAAAAATACCAATGGATTATGGTTGGTCAGGACCGTCACACCCCCTCCAGCACCCTCGAGGTAGCAATGCCACATCTTGAAAGGGTGTACTATTGCAAGGAGCTCTTGATCCCCGTCGTGTACCGCGTTTCTGCGGGGATGAGCTTCCGGCTCTCATACGCAACTGGGTGACCGTTCTGCACGAGGACGGTGCTGAGTCCTACTGATGCATCACATCAAACCTCCCACGGTTGCGATGGATCCGGAAGAGCTAGGACGGGCGCCGTGGATAGAAGCTCTTTGACTTTGAGGAAAGCATTCTCGCAATCAGATGTCCATTCCCAGTGCACGTCTTTTCACGTGAGTCTGGTTAGCGGTGATACTAGGTTCGAATACCCTTGCATAAACCGTCAAAAATAGTTTGCACAACCGAGGAAAGACTGCATCTGCCCAACATTTTCTGGGCGTGGTCAGTCTACAACGGCTTGGAACTTTTGTGGGTCGACACGGATGCCGTCCTTGTCGACGATGTGTCTAAGGTATTCGAGCTCATCTTGTGCAAGCTTGCACTTCCTCACTTTTGCATAGAAATTTTGTTCCCGAAGGATTGCGAGGACTCCGCGCAGATGTTCTATGTGCTCTTCCATTGACTTGGAGAAAACCAAGAAGTTGTCCAGGTAAACCAAGACAAACTGCCCGAATTACTTGGTGAACGTTCAGTTCATTTCTCCTTGGAAGGTTGCCGGGGCGTTCGTTAGCCCAAAGCATGACACCCGGAACTGATAGTGTCCCATGTGCATTCGAAACACAGTTTTGGGAACATCATCTTTCGTGATGCGGATTTGATGGTACCCTTGGGACAAATCCAAGGATGAAAATTCTTTTGTCCCTTGGAGTTGGTCAAAAAGGTCCTCAATCCGCGGTAAGGGGAATCAGTTTCTCACCGTCAGCTTGTTCAACGCCCGATAATCCATGCAAATGCATAAACCACCGTCCATTTTGTTCAAAAAAAGGATCGGCGCACCGTACGATGAGCTACTTGGTTTGATCCCTTCTTTTGCGTGGTACTCTTTGATTTGGCGTTCGACCTCTCGCATTTCTACTGGACTAAGGTGATACATGGGTCCGAACGGAGGAGTCGCCTCCGGTTGTAGCGGAATTGTGTGGTCCATGTGTCTTTCTGGTGGAAGCCCAGCCGGTAGGTCTTGGAATACATCCAAGAACTCTGCCAATAGGGATTTTGTCTCTTATGACGTGTCTTCTTTCACGTCGTCCTCCACTTTCTACACCTGAGCCAAGAAGAATCGACAACCTTATCAAATACGTCTCTTGACCTGCATCGCAGACAAGCTGGCATGGACAGAAACTCACAATGGAGTCTACGAAGCACCACACGGTCCAAGGATTACAAAAAGAAAGTACCAACACTGTTGCTAGGGACAAAATCCATATCTTGGCCATCACCAGGATATGGATTACCAGTGGTCATGGAAAGCAGGTTGACCTTGAGATCAAGCACATACACGACATCTGGAAGGAAGAAGTCCCCCTTGGCCCCACAAAATGGGCAACACTGACGCACCGGACAGGCAACAGCTGGCCTGAGCCTATACAAACGAAGTGCACGTGACCAACGGAGTCGAGGGAGACAAATGCAAATGAGAAAAGGTCATGTGATGTGTAGTGCCAGAGTCAATATGCCACAAAGTGGAGGAGACACGGGTGGATGGTAAAACACGGGAGAAAGCAACAGTGCCAAGAATAGGAGCAGATGAGTAACTGAACGCAGCAAGGCAACAAGGATAGGTGGCAGTATGCCAGTGTTCAACCCAAGGAGGATCAGCTAAGAGAAGTCCATGTGGGACTCCAGATGCTGCACCTCAGAGTTGAGAGTTTGCCTGACAACCATGAAAGAAGGTGGTGTCAATATCACCTCCCTTGCTGCAAAGACGCAGTATGTCGGTGAGTGTTTTCTTAAAAATGCGCTCGCCAGCCTGTTTGTGCTCGTGGGCGCCATCCGTCTAGGGATCGCTTTTGGGGCGACCACCGGAGTGCAGCCAGGGAGGTGGTGTGTAGTAGATAGAGGGTGCGGCATGGATGTGGACTGGAAGAAGGCACCCAATTTGGTCTTGTAGGAACAGGAGACTGAGCTGCAACATGAAGGAGCTGGCCTGAAGGTGTAGAAGGAAACGATGCACCAGTGGAGGTAGATGGACAAGTGGAGCCAGCCGCATGCACAGAGGAGCTGAGGTTCAGCCCAGCAGCTGCGTTGGTGTGTGCCCATTGAGCAAGCATAGCAGCTGCCAAGCGTGTGTTGTCTTCAGGATGAGGGAATTTGGCAGCAGAGTGGCAGGTTTGGCCACAGTTCCAGCAGGTAGTGGTAAGGGATGTGGAGGTGGAGGAGGACAGTNCCCTCCCCACGACGTTGTTTAGTATCCAGGAGAGCAATGGATCTGCCAACTAGCATTGGTGCTAAAAGAAGAAGCGGACATAGAGGAAGAAGAGGAGGAGGAGGAGACTGCATTCAAGACAGCTGCAATAGCAGAACGAAGTATGTATCTAATCTGCACAGTCTCCCACCAGTCAGCCAGTCATGTGGCTGTAAACTCGTAGAGTGTACCGATCCCAGGGGGTGCGTCAGGTGCAATGGGCTCAAATGCAATACACTTAAGCTCATAGTGAGGAACATGGAAGAAGATCTCAGAAATCTCAGGAATGAGACCCGTAATGATAGAGAGGCAAGCAGAGAGTTGTCTAGGTGCAGTCCTACCTAGATCTTGAAGGAGGCGGAGGCTGCGCGCCCAGTACCCATCAGCTGTCTCACTGGTGCACACGCAAAGCTGGTTGAGCTGGACAGTGAGAGCGCTCTGTGCAGCATGGCCGGCGATGGTCTTGCAGCGGCGAATGAGTGCATTAAGCCCCTATAGGACCGGTAGTGATGCTGCGTGTTGGATTAGTGTTGTACTGGCCAATGTCCTCTGTGAGATTGTCAGGGCCAGAAATGATAAGAGCATGAACAGTGCACGCGGACTTAGCAAGCAAGGGAGAGAAAGGCTAAGTAACATTGGGATCCTCAGGTGGTGTTGGCAAGAGAGCGTGGGCAAGAGCAGTAGTAGCAGAGGAGGGATTGGCAGCAACGCCGGCAGTGGATAATGAGTCAGTGGCCCCTCCTGAGCTAGCAGGGATGGGAGTGCTAGTTGCGTGTGGTGTGCTAGCGGCAGCAATGACACAGTAGCGACTGGGTCACATGAGGAAATGAGGCAATGAGGCACTACAAGACAAGGTCTGTTTTGTGAGCTCTGCCATTGAGTTGTCAGCATGACGTTGACGACCCTCAGCAGGCACTAATGCGAGATGAGCCTTCCACTTTTGATCCTGAAGCTCTGCAATTGCTACCTTGTGATCAGGCATGATGAGGCCTAGTAAGAAGGAAGAGGGAACTACAAGGAATTTTGGCAGAAATTCCCTTGCCCTAGCTGGTATGAAAATAATAAAGTGGGGACAGTGATGCCACTGTGACCTGCAGCAAAGGAAAATGAGAAGAGAAACACCTTGCTATACCACCAGTGGCCTAGAGACAGGCAAGCAGATGCATATCCCGTGGAGGATAAGGCAGCAAGACAAACAGGGGTAGTAGCACTGCAGCTGCTGAGGCCGAGGATACGGAGACCCAAGATACGACTGAGACCATGAGGTGCAAAAACCAAGTGAGTGAGGAGGTGGAGACAGCTGCGGGAGCTGCACATGCCACCACAAGGGTGTAGACACAACTGGTGGTGGGAGAGGTA
>SZWC01015940.1:7993-47418 GCA_023375785.1 Penium margaritaceum | reverse complement strand
CCGCCCGTCCTCCCTCTAAAACTTCGCTCCTCTACCAGGCCCAATGGCCCCTCAATTACACTCCATGTGTTTTCATTCGTGGTCCATGCTCATATTGCTACCACCCCTTTTTCCCCCCATGATGAACTCAATTTCACTGCCCCTCAGGCGAACATTCATTGCATTGGTCGGGTACATGTCTTACGGCACACAACCGGAGAATGCTTAGGCGATTACTTTACGTTGTTCGTCAATGAGCACCAGAGTCACGACTGCTGCTGTGCTCCAAAACTTTCGTTTGTTATGAGCACCAGATTAGAAACATGTGGAAACCACCCCTGGGACAAACTATATCTTCACGCTCGTGGGGTCACTCCACCCGCGCAATCAGGATCAACCTGCGTTACGGTCACAACCTGTCGTCTCCTAAGCCCCCAGTCCTCAGTCCACATGATGCATGCATGCCAGACGGATTCGTCCGCAACCACAGTCATGCCTTGAACTGAAAGACGACAGGTAGGGACTGCTGCAATCAACCGTGCTAGCCATGTACATTTCCAGCTGGCTTCCTGTTCGGAGGCTATGAGCCTGAACACAGGAANGAAAGAAACTGGAAAACAGCAAGCTCCGGCAACCAAAAGCGTGCTCAGCAGGATTCGAACCTGCGCGGGCAGAGCCCACAAGATTTCTAGTCTTGCCCGATAACCACTCCGGCATGAGCACTGCATGTCATTAGACGAGTTTTTGACCGGCCAAGTATTGCCATGTGTCGTGTAATGCACTGATAGGGATGTTTTCACCGTGAATGAAATCTGTCTGGATTAGATACATGTACGCATATTGGCGATGATATTGCCTTCGTCGGATTGGTGCACAAGAGGTGCATGTGCTTCGCAAAGGCAGGGATACACATGTCCACGTGCTCACAACTTCATCAGAGTATATCCAATCCAAGACGCGAAGACAAAAGCCTCCACTGAGAGACTTGCCGCGTAGCCGATTAAGTTGGAGGAGTCAACCCAATCGCTGCCCGCATCAGTAGCCTATCTACAGCTCGTCTCTCCAATTCCAGACGTGCTTCAGAGTAGGGATCTGACTAGACGTGGCGTTGCCACCTTCCTCCATCCAAGCCCCATACACACAGGTCAGACCGTCAGCATAGGATCCACGTGCTGCAAATCAGGGCAAGCCACACCCATGCCCTCAGAATTGTGCCAGCGAACGTTTCTCGTGAGAAGAAGGATCCGCGTTGCGGGGTACAGTGCGTCTCTGTCAGAGACAGAAACTGTTTTGCCGCTAGTCGGGCAGCTCACACCGTGCCATGCTCTGCCCTCTTCCTCCGAGCCTGCACCTTGGCTCCAATGCCCCAAACCTTGCCCATTTTGGCGTGCACACGGTGTGTCAGCCAGGAATCGAACCAAGGTCTGCACCAGGCCAGGGTGGCAGAATGTGTGGATGGAAGATGTTTCCACCGCTGAGGAATGTTTTCATTGGCGTAAACAGCGGTCGTAAGCCGTTGTTCTGCGTTGGCTACGTCTCTGTACGCAAGCACACCCGTCAGGGTACGTTTGGGTTCGACTGGGTTGCCACTTGAGAAGTCGATTCAGGTACACCATCGCTACATCTGACTTGGTGCGAAGTCGGACGTCTGGACAGTCCGACCCAGCCCTCAGATTTCCACGCATGTGGGGTTGAAGGGGGTCTCAGCTTGGGCCACGGCACTCCGGCTTGATGGCTGGACCCCGAGGACAGACTCTGAGATCCCGCAGAACCAGAACAGGACCAGAACCTTGGACACATGATACCATGCGATCTCACATTTCTATCATGGAGGGCCGACTCGTCCCGTGTTTCCCGGGCCACGCAACGCTTCTTTTGAGTGGTCTCACTCGTGCCTGACGAACGGACACCCTACGTGAGGTCGGCGAGATGCTGCCCACGCCACCGCTTGCTGCGGGGTCCGTCACGTGTTTGTGTAAGTTCAGACTGAGGACCTGCGGCAGTTCCGACCTGCCGTGTGATCTGAAGATCCTTGCGCACCCTTCCTGCCCAAAGACACCGTCTCGTGTTCGTGAACGACGTGGTGGCCATGAGATGGGTTCTGACCCGCCGTACACCGAAAGGAGGGGACAGGAAGAGATTGACAGGAAGTGCCACGATACAAAGGGTGGTTGGAACAGAAGACAGGCTGCGGTGGGAGACAAAGGCCGAGCAGGAGGTGGGGCTTTGTGTCCGCAAACCATCGCCACAGCTCACCTGCGAATGCACGCGGTTACGTCGCTTGCTGCGGTTTTGAACCATTTCCTTCAGAGGCGCCGCCTTCTTTCGCTTCTACGGAACGCAGCGGCGGTGCAAGCTACGCCCTCCGCTCCTGCGTGCGCCCAACCGTGTGAAGAGGCAGCCGCTCGCACCTCAGGGGGTCCTGAGACCGGGTGTGCTCCACTGGGTTCCACCCGGTCACTCCCTCCTGCCCTGCTCGGCGAGTGCAAAAGGAGCTCCGCTCCACCAGACGGCCTGCGCAGCGCCATGTTGGATCCGTTGCCCGTGGACAGAGCACACAGGGGGAGCTGCTTACGAACAGTCGACGGCGTAAACTCGACGTCAAAGTCAGTGCTCGTCGATCCATTGAAGGTCGCGGACACCAGAACGCAATTCTGGCGAATCGTGCAGCGATAGCAATAAAGCGGCAGCAGTAACAGAGCGACTGCACAGCTACCTAGGCGTCAGACAGATCGTGCGTGCTCCACTCCTGTGTCGGGCTTCTATTGACTTAATTTGCCGGGGACCGAGCTCTGATCAACTGACAACCGACCAGCGTCTATGCTCTCTCCCCCTCCACAAAAATTGCGTAAGGGAGGAGCACTACCGACATAATGCTTAAGGCACGCCTGAGTTGAGGAAAGTCCAGGGATCCATGCTACGGAACTTCGGAACTCTCTCGAAGTCGAGAAGCACGAGTGCGGTGAGCAGACTTCCGCAGACGAGACGGCTGGAGCAGTTGGGGGTTCAGACTGCCTAGCTGCAAGGCTGAGTGGTTCTTCAAGAACGGTGGGCCACGTGGGCGACAGCCAACCACGGAGCTAGCGAGATTTTCATCGCAAACCCCTGGTGAGACCTCGGCATCGGACAGAAACACACAGCAAACCATGAAGATCTTTTGCGGTCGCATCTCCCCTGCCATGACCACGTAGCCGTCGCTGGCGATCGAAATGTCCATGGACATGCGGAAAGCTCCGTTAGCACTAACCCAGACCCAGGGGTTGAACCCAACCCTAGATGCTACCGTTTATGTAGGAATACACCTAGGACTAAGCATTCACTTAACTGGAACTTAAGAACCAATAACAACACTTGTTCGAAGGAAATGACCCGGTTTTCATTAAAAAAAATCAGATAATTTAAAATCTCTATTTGGTTCCAATAGGTCCTCTGCTCCTACTTTGGACAACAAGTTAACGGAATGCCCCCGCTTTTTGAACAAGACATGAAGGAGTGATTCACCTTATGGCTCGCCACCCTTGTCATGGGGACACGAGAATCACAATTGAGCAATGAAATCTTTTATTTTTCTCCCGACACGCAGACCCCCCAGTTTAATGTACGGTTTTGTATGCTTTGCGCAAGCACAGCCCACGCAAAAAAGAAAAACCCACATCAAACTACGGAGTTTGTGTGTAAAAAAAACAAAGAGGTCATCCCTCTATCAAAATCAAGCGAAAACGCCGATTTTTGAGATCAAGCAGAAATGCCCATTCTGATTTTTTTCTTTCCTAACACGTAACCCCCCCTCCCCTTTCATATGCAAACCCTAATCAAACCACAACTCAAATCATATACGTGGTTATAAGGTTTAAGTTTACACAAGCTCATGCTAGGCCCCGAGGTAGCGGGGCCTGGCATGTTCCCTTTCAATGCATGAAGAGTCTTAGATCCCCCATGCAAAGCGCACACAAACTGGCCCCTCGAACGTCCATAAACCCCTCAAGGGAGGGGTTTATGGTTGTTCAATGTTCATGCTCATGTTAAGAGTTTAACGATGCATGCATGCAACATCCCATTAACGCAAAATCAGCATCAAAACGACGTTTGGAGGCTAACAAGGGGCATGCGACCATTATTCTAAAAACAAGGGGCACGACTCTCTCAAAGTAAAAAAATGCCAGATAAATGAAATGCTGTGGGTATTTCATTTTAAGTGAACCGTGCACCTTGTTTGTGAATTAATGGAAGTATGCCCCTATTTCGCCTTCAAACATAGTTTCGACGCCAATCATGCATTGACGTGATGAGGCATGCATGCCTCTTCGGACAAGTGACATCAACATGGCCATCCCAAAATCACAACCCCCTCTTTAGATGGGTTAGCGATTTCAGGGAGTGGTTTGCGTGCGGTTTGCATGGGGGGTCCAAGACTCCCCATGCATTGAAAGGGAACTTGCTATGCCCCACTTCCGTGTGGCCAAGAGCACGCAAGAAAACGAAAACCCTACAACCCTCAATGTAATCTGGGTTCTCGTTTGGTTAGGGTTTGCATGTATAAATGAGGGGTTCGCGTGTTAGGAGGAAAAAACAAAATGAGTTTTTTTTGTAATGGGTCGGTACTTCAGCTCTTGCTCTAAGGTCGTCGTCTCAGTTCGCAGAATGGCGTCCTTAGTCCGCGTCAGGGGTTTACCCCCTTCGCAAGAATGAGGGACAATCTTCATCAACGACCTAGAGCACCGAGACTTGAATACTTCGTGTCTCCGAGGGCCCATTTCCGTTTTTTACCTTACCCGTGGTTCACGGTCTCAAACCAAGGGTTTTTAACTTTGAACTCGTGATTTCGCACGGGTTTTCCGTCGTTAAAACTCAAAGATCGTCATAAACAAACTTCGATTGTATGTTTTTGGTTAGGGCGCGAGATCATCGTGTGCGAGGTATGCAGGCACTTTCGCGCCAAGGTTGTCTCTTGCTCTCCCCCTCACCCTCGCTCCCCCTAACCTTCATTCTCGCTCGCTCGCTTGCGAGGAAGTCGAGCGACATTGAGGGCACGAGGCCATGAGGCCTCGCCCTCGAGGCCCTTGTGGCCCCTCAACTGGCGATTGGGCTGAGGCCGCGATCGGCGACTGGCGGCTAGCCGACAGCCAGTGGCCAACTGGTTGCTTGGCTGACCGCCAGTTGTCCAGCAGGCCGGCAGCCAGCTGACTGGCGTCCGGCCAGCCCTCGCTGACGCGAGGGATGGCGCGCAACCATCCCTCGCTTCAGGAAGGAGGGAGGACCGAACCGGCCCTCTCAGTACATATCTATTTTTATCTCGAAAATGGGTGTCTTTGCTCTATCGTGATTCTCGCGTGGAAGCAAGGACCCCAAAAGGGGCGGCGGTGACCCGCGAGGTGAATCTCTCTTTTGATTCTTCTTTTTATGTGGGGACATTCTGTCAATTTGTCGTCCCAAACCGGGGCATGGGACTATTCAACCCAATGAAAAAGTGGGAGGATTTTCATAGGCCGACCTCTGGAATTTATTCGTGAAAGAGATCATTCATGTATTTATACATGTAATTGGAGATTTTCAAAAAAAAAAACTGTACTTTAAGAACTTGCTATGTTAAGAGTTCTTGTTCTCAAAGCATTTGAGCTTTTCTGGATAATTTGTTCATGATGATTGCCACCAGAGTAACGTAGAGGGAAAAACCCCTATAGTAATCTCTAAATGCCATTTTACAAAATCCGATGATGTCTGTCACACAGGAGCCAGAGTCACAGTCAATATTGTGGTTTTTAGAGTAGGACTATCATGAAAAACAACTCTGGGACGGTTTTGACTGCTACAAGACAGATGAAGACACGCCGATAGCTACAGCAACAACAATAACAACACCGGGGGATATGGGCTCAACTATTTCAAACAGTGTACATAGTTTTGGCGAGCTCTTAAAGGGCTCTATTTAATGTTTTCAACTCATCACAACTTGTCCCCAACCCAAGGGAGCTATGTGGAATTTTGGTGGACGGGATGGGAAGTGTCCACTTCCAAACCACCAGTTTTCCTCCTCTTTTTTAGATTCCCCCCCTCTTTCTTCAACAAGAAATTAGGATAGTACTCCTTCCTCAGACCAGGGAATCTCACAACTTGAGAGCACACCAAAAATAAGGAAGGTGATACCTCTAAAACTTTAGAGGCCTCTCCATCACCGTGGGTACAAGGGAGATGCCTACAAGGAGGCACAAAAAGAGAGTTGAGGAGGAGGCCAAGAAAGATGAGGTGATAACAGAGAAGACAAAAGGAGCGAGGGAGGAGTGTGTGGGGGTACAAAATCTACAATAGAGTTGCCCTCCTCCCCTCCTCATTTTTTGGACAGTGCTCAACATCTTGTGTCCCCTTTGATTTTGCCAAAATCTACAATAGAGTTGCCCTCCTCCCTTCCTCATTCTAGGTACTATAGGTTGCCTAGTTCTGTGAGTCACGGCTTAGGAGGAACAACTTCAAATCTCACCTGAATGTGCTGACTGTGGTGACATAGAGAATCAGTAATTTTTTGCCACGTGATTATGCCAACTGTGGCAACTTAGGAAAATAGAAACTCTTACCGTGTGGTTATGCCATTTGCGGTGGCCTAGAAAAATAGAAATCAATTCTATAGTTGTATCACTGATTGTGAGAGCAAGGACCCAAGATGGGAAAAGGAGATTTTGCATTCGTGAACGATGCTCACCCAAGGGGTATGTGCGAGTTGCACAACTTAGCAGCTTGGCAAGTGCCGGTCCGTCCAAGACCAACAAGGACAAGGTGGTGATGGCCTCACCACACGCCCTTGGTGAACTCAATGCATTGAAACGTACCGCTGTGAGCACAGTGTTAAAAAAAAGGCAACCATTTTGCTGATGATAACCCATGCTTAACTCGGTGAAAACAAGAAGCATGTCAAATACAAAAAGGTGCTCCATGACCACATTGACGTGCATGTGGGAGAATTCTATGTGACGAAGGATGCACTGCAAGACAACAACCCAAAAATGAAACCCGACAAATAGCACATCATCAATGATGACAAAGGCGAAGAGGAGCACAATCATCACCTTTCTCCTACGGCAAACTCAAGCTGGTCATTCGTGAAGGGCAAGCTACTGCAAACCGTAAGAAGTTGCTGCAACAGCGAGGCTGTCAATGGTAGAAAAGGTGCCAAAAAAAAACACCCAGGAAGTTCTTGCACACAAAAGTTAGAAGATACTATAGCTAAGGCGATTCACTCTGCACATCAGAAGCTTGTCAAGACAACCACCAACATTGTGGGATGAGTCAACATAAGCATCAACAATGGAGGCGCAACATCAATGGGAGAAGTGGGGATGGAATTCCTTTTCTACAATGTGATTGCTATGGGATGTTTCTACGTCACGTCAAGCTTCATCACGGAGGACATCTTCCTTCAAAAGATGGGGCTTCTCAAAGGCATGTATGTGAACTGTACCCTCCTTCTGTGGACAAACGTGTACGGGATGTGTTCGCGTTTACAACGTATTGGTCCACGTTAGGCAAAACATCATGGCCCTCGACCACGATCGTCAGCTACAATGTCTGGCCTCTCATGAGGGAATCCACCGATGTGATAATGTAGACAAAGTGTTACAGAGCGTGACCCAGACGTGGTTGTAGCAGCGTCGTAAAGCATCGTAATTGTTGATGCCATCACTCATGGCAACAAGAACCTGGAAGCCTTGATGAATTCGGGGCCGGTCAGAAGTACATCATTCCTCGACATTGTAGAAATCTTCGGAAAGGACATGAATTTGACCAAATGGCTAAATCACATGGAGCACGTTCTACATGTCCAAAAGGCTCCACTCAGGTAGTGGAGCACCCTTGCCATGATGTGACTTGAAGTACGTGGTCAAGGAGTGGAATGCGTAATGGCTATGGGGGGCTTTTTACACGATCATACATCAGAAATGCACCCAACGTGAGGAGACAGATTGTGCCTTCTACAAGCTTAACAACTTCAAATAGCTAGATGGCTTGCTCAAGTCTTACTTGAGCGAGTTCACCCCGCTTGCGGAGGAAGCCGAAAGCTTCACCAAGAATGATGGGACCCAGACCATCAAGTACCCGATAACTTGCTGTAGGAGTATTTGTGTGATGGTCTTGTCAGCAAGAGGCTGAAAAGAAAGACCACCACAGAGACAATGGGCCAATCTTGGACAAACTGGAGAGCATTGTGTGACTACATGAGTGATGTGTATTTGGCCAACCCAAAGCTCTACTCAGATGCACGGATGAATGCACATTCACAGTAAGGCCGAAACATGCAGATGGACACAAAAAGAGTTAGAGGGCCACCGGATAGAGGAATGGGTTTAAAGATAANAATGGGCCAATCTTGGACAAACTGGAGAGCATTGTGTGACTACATGAGTGATGTGTATTTGGCCAACCCAAAGCTCTACTCAGATGCACGGATGAATGCACATTCACAGTAAGGCCGAAACATGCAGATGGACACAAAAAGAGTTAGAGGGCCACCGGATAGAGGAATGGGTTTAAAGATAAGCAGCCTGCAAACCCCCTTTGTGAAGAAGACCGGCAAGCACAAGACCTCCAAACACAAGCACGGCTATGTCAACAATGAGCCATAGGCCGCACGTGAGTATTGCAACACAGCCTTTTTGCAAGAAAATTTGTCACAATTGTATGCCGTCAGGCTACTCTAGGACTTGACACCTTGGAGTGCTGGTGGTGGAGAGGAGGTCGTGACATTTGCTGATACTGTAGCACCTTGTGGAGATGTTGCAGTAGGAGGGCCTTGAGAAGGCTGTAGACATGTTCTTGGCTATAAAATTGGATCCAGCCGTGGAAACGGAAAAGGCTGTGGCATGGGTTTTTCACACCGTGAGTCATTCAAACAAACCTCCTCAATGTGATGAACTCAACTACGTTCTTAGTATCTTTGGTCCATGATTTTGACCTAGTCATATGTAAGCAAATAAAGGTCCTTGTTGAACTCACACATAACCACAAGACTTAAGTTGGTGAATGACAGGACTTCCGACCTCCACCATATCGATTCCATGTTTACCATAAACTGGGCTTGCGTCCATCGAGCATTTTTACTCAAAAGAGTAGAGGGAATGTGATGATGCAGTTTAAAAGACACCTAGCTGGTTCTCCCATGAATGTTCTAGCTGCCGTCGGAGGAGATGATTCCTCCGTTAGTCTTGGACTTAGTCAACAGGTGGGCCTGAAGCACGAGCCATCGGATGGCATAGTTTTCATGGATGAAAATTGTATGGAATCCGTGATTGACCCATGGAAATCATAAATCCATATTCAAGGATGCATGCAGAACACCATGTTAAAATTGCTCAATCTTCTTGACCCATTTGACGTGGTCTTAGGTGATCCCTAGCTAAAAAAAAAAAAAGGCTCAAATCTAAACTTAATCAAAATGATTGATCCTTCTGACGGGACAATGTCACTTTACTCTTATCCCAAGAATGGAATTGCCATCGGCTTGACTTAAAGTCCATGCTAGCTTGTCTCGATGTAGGTCAAGAGACGTATTCAACAGAGTTGTTGATGTTTGATAGAGAGCTACAAAAAATTGGAGGACAAATGGAAGATCGACACACCACAAGAGATCACATCTCTATTGGTGGAGTTCTCCGATGCATTTCAAGACCCATCGATTAGGCTTCCACCAGAAGGACAAATGGGCTACACAATTCCACCACAACCAAAGGCGACTCTTCTGTCTAGATCCATGTAATATCTTGGTTTGGCAAAAATGTGAGAGGTGGAATGCCAAATCAAAGAGTACGTTGTAAATGGAAGGATCAAGCCAAGTAGCTCCGTATTTGGTGCGTCGATTGTGAAAAAAAAGGGATAGTGATTTACAAATGTACGTGGACTATCGAAATTTGAACAAGCTAACTACAAAAAGTTGATTTTCTTGAGTGTAGGTTGAGAGCATATTTGACGAACTCTAAGGGACAACACTCTTTTTGTCCTTGGATTTTTCCCAAGGGTACCATCAAATCTACATCTTGGAAGATGATGTGTCCAATATCAAACGTTTGAGATGCACATGGGACATTCTTAATTTTGGATTTTGTGCTTAGGCCTAACGGACACCCCGACAACCTTCCAAGAAATGGACCAAACGTTCGCCAAGCAACATGGTCAGTTTGTCTTGGTTTCCCTGGACATCATCCCAGTTTTCTTAAAATTAATGGAAGACCACGCATAACATTTGCAAAGAATCTTTGCAATCCTCTGGGAACAATTTTTTTATTCAAGAATGAACATGTGTAATTTCTTACAAGATGAGTCTAAACACCTTGGACACATTGTCGACGAGGACAATAATCATGTCAACTCATAAAAGACCCAAGCGGTAGTGAATTGGCGACGTCGAGAAAAGTTTTGGCAGATTAGGTCCTTCATCGGCCTTGCAAACTAATTTTGACGGTTTATGCAAGGGTATTTGACCTCGATAGCTCCACTAACCAGGCTCACGTGAAGAGACATGTGTTGGGAAAAAACAACTAACAGTGAGAACATTTTTAAGTAAAAAAACTTCTCTTCACATGGCACATATCAACTCTTGAGGATCCATCACAATCGTGGAATGTGCGACGTGATGCGTCGGTAGCAGGATCCAAAGTATTCCTAATACCGAATGGTCATCCAATTGCGTACTGGAGCTAGAAGCTCATTCCTTCGGGAATGCAATACACAAGAGGTGATCACGAGCTCCTCACTGTAATACAAGCTTTCAAGATGTGACAGTGCTACCTCGAGGGAGCTGAGGAGGATGTGATGGTCACCACAGACCGCAACCCGTTCCAAATACGACCAAACCTGACAAAGCGACAGGCGCATTTGAGTGAATACCTGAACCAATTATTGTTCACGTGAGGATATCGGTGAGCACGCATCAACGTATTTGATCCACTAATCCTTTTTTTTTGTGCAACCATTGAGGTTGGTGGATGTTTTATGGCCATTGTAGTAGCTACAATGTAAACACCAGCTCTAATTGTAGCTCTGTGGAAACCACCTTGATAGATTATCCACTACAATGGTTTTATGAAGAGGATTGAGGTAGCATGCAATGTTGATTACTTGGTTCAAGAATATTAGAATCTGGACACGTACACATTGGTGGAGGCTACAAGGATTATTGTAATGGAGAACAAGATGTTGTGTAGAACTTGAGAGGCATTTGAGAAAAGATTATGTCCTGGTTCTATGACCCTCTGGTGGCAGGTCGTGTGAGACCTCAGAATACGAGATGATCTTTCTGATCACTATTAGTAGCCATGATGGATTGTTGATGTCCGTAAGCATTGCATGACATGCGACCCATGTCTTGGGAACAATGCTAGAAACAAAAAGCCAGATGGACTCTTCCAACAACGTCCTATCTCTGGGATTTTATGGGAGTCCGTCTACAGATTCAACTCGTAGCCACGATGTAGTACTAGTGGTTCTGGATCTTTCTATAAAGACGATACATTTCATTCTTAAAACCAATAATGTGAATGCAGAGGAGGCCACACATCTCTTTTTCCAGGATGTCATGTAGTACCACTGCTTATAGCTATGCATTGTTTGAGATCAAGACAGAAAATTCGTAGATGAATTATGGTAAAATATGCATGCATACTTTGGCAGAGACTCTCAAATGCCTGGAGCACTCACCCTTAAACCAACGAATAAAAAAAACACATAAATTGTACTCTAGAGAAGATGCCCCGCATGTGCGTGGACCCCATGATGACTGATTAGGAAGAATTGCTAACACCTACAAATTTTCCTGTAATCAACTTGGTGAACAAGTCCACGTAGTTCACATCATTTGTATTAAACTGTGGTTGACATCCAACGGTGTCATCTTTATTGTTAAAGAGTAGGAGTACAGAAGGATAGGTTCCTTTTGCTCAATCCTTTGCCAAGAGAATGCATTCCTTGTTACAAGAGGTGAAGGATCATCCCTAAAGCGGTTTGACAATGACAAGATACCAACAAAATTTGCTGTAAGATCTTGTTTGAAATTGGTGACAAGGAAGAGCGTAACACTAAGAAGGTTCTTCTGAATTCTCCAGGAATACGAAAACTTTCATCAAAGTGGATTGGGTCCTTTCCCATCATTGCTCGCATCGGGCCAGTGACATATTACGTATTGCTTCCATGGAGTATAAACATAGATGAAGGTTGTCATGTGAGCCTCTTGGCTCCATAGGCGGAAAATGGAACCATTTAGCCACCACCAACATACCTTTTTGGCGTTAGCTAAGACAAAGTCCGTTTGCCCAATCCAACATCGAGAACAAAAATTTTGGTTGTAGGTTGCTAGGGAATACCTCATTCATTGCACCAGTTATGGACCTAAACATGACTCATGGAAGCCTGAATCTTGCTTGCCCACTGATATGGTGATACATGAATTGGACCAAGCTCTCAGCTTGCACAAATCGATGTATGGCAAGGAGCAACACTTGAACTCAAAGGCAGTGAATAACATTCTTGTTGGACGCCATTCATGGATGACAGCTGTAGGAGATTGGGGATGTCCAACATGGTTGTCGTGCAGACACTTGAACACAAAGGGGGGAGGTCACTAGCCGTGTTGATTGACAAGCTGTAACCTAGGTCGAAGTGGCGTACACTTGTTCATGTTTAGCTGGTGATCCGAAATGCATTTTTTTCACAATGTTGACATCTCAATTTTTGGCACTACTGCTTGTTGGAAATGAATAAGGATGGTTCTTTTGTCAAGGAGGGAGAGAGGGGGTGAGAGTGTAGCCAAGGGGTGGATTACTAGCTGATCCACCTGAGGCTGTGAATGCCAGGATGGAGGCGCTCCCCCCTAGTTCCTGAGCAGCCTTAGAGCCAACAACATTCCCTGCCTTCCCAGCATCCGCAGCACCCACAACACCAGGACATGCATGGATGGAGCATAGAACCTGCATGGAAATGTTTGATACAACTGTTGTTGTTTCTACTTTGGCATCAAACACACACTGAAGCTCATCCTGAAGCCGACGCTTGTCAGCCTGTGCTTCATGTAGTGTTACCTATAGTGCCTCAACAGTCTATGCGTTCTCAAGCATGATGTGCGTGGAATGATGTGAAAACAATATGAAAACGATGAGGGAAGAGGGAGACGCTCATCATGCTAGCATCGAGGCAGAAGAGAGAAGAGCGGTAGGACGATGGTAGCAACGGAGGATGTGAGGATGGACATCCACGCTATGATAGTCACAATAAAGCAAAACAACGCTCTCACTGTGGCACCTTCCACTACTACAGCTACGGATGTAACCAGCATACCTGTCCTGGCGTGGTGTGCAATAGCACGAGGCTCTTTTGAGGGAAAGAAGACCGCAGCTGCCGTAGTAGAGTGGATGGAGCTAACTGCACCTGAGGCAGTGTTAGCAGCCTTGGAATAGCTGTAGAGAATGCTTATGAGGCTACTGTAACTTGCACCACTATGTTGGCAACCTCTCTTGTCGGGAGAGAGTGAGAGGTGGCAGCTTCCGTGTATGCAGTTATGGCTCACTCGACGGCGGTACGTGTGGGAGCCCTGTTGGCTCTGGTTGTAGCAAAGAAAGCAACACAGCACCTGTAGCTTCATCAAGGACTGCTTTGGCAAGGTTGAGAAATCAGCGTATGCATGAAGCAATGGGATGCTTCTGGGGTGATCTGGTCCACTGGCTACACTAGCTAGGGACTCGGAAGTGCCATCAGGATGTGGTTGGTGGTTAGAAGGATGCATACGTCGAGGAGACCCTGGGAGAGGCTCGGCAATGCATAGCAAAGAGTTGATCTTACAGTCTCTTGCCTCCTCAACGGACGGACGTCCTCATGTCAGTGGCAAGGAGGGAGCCTTTGTACCCAGAGCGGCACGTCATCATTCTCTTCCTCTGACCATACCGACTGGTCGTCGGGTGCTGACGTCTTAGTGTGGCTACGGGTAGTGGCCTGTGAGGCCCCTTCCTTGGGGTCAAGGTGGAGGTAAGAGGATTGGTCAGTGTCAACTGATTTTACCATCAGGTTAGACGCAGCCTGAGATGGACGTAACACTGAGATTGCATGCGCTTTTGCAGCAGTTGTGCTATTCCTTTCATGGAAAATGCATCAAAATGCCGCAAGCGTTCAAGCACTACTAGGGTTCAAGAAAAGAGGGAATGTGATGCACAAGACGTGCTAGGAGTTGGAGAGCCGTAACTGCTGGACCAGCTGAGAGGTGATGCCAATGGCAGGGCAGCACACAATGCTGCTGATGCCTCAAGCGATGCAGTGTTGGAAGGTGGAGAGCCACAGTTCATGAGTCAGCAGAGAGATGATGCCAATGGCAGGGGCAACACATAATGTTGCTGCTGATGCCTAAGGTGATGTAGTGCTGATAATACTTTCAGAAAAAAGCTACAATGCACAAGACCTACAGGAATATGGGGGTGTCCAGCATTGGAGGCAGGAGAGAGGCAATGCGCCGATATCAGTGTAGCCGCAATTGTGTTCCTGATGCCTTGGGTAGCGCGATCACAGTACTGCTGTCAGCGTAAAATCACACTATGCCTGAACTGTGCAGGGGTGTGAAGCTTTGCAACCAAGGATTAGGTTGGAAAGATGCTGGCAGCTTGGCACTTTCCTTCACTGTAGCTGAAACCTCAGCATGAAAGCTAGAGGAGAATGGACAGAGACTTAAGGCTGGCAGAGGCGGCAGACTGTCGTTGAATGGTGGAAGGACCCACATCTCAGGTCTCAGGTCTTGGCAATGCAAGGAGGTTGTGTCCTCCCATGGGCTCTTATACCAGTAGTTACTATGTTGGGGTGCTGATACCATGGGTTTCACACATTAGGCATGCAGGGTCATGGGGGAGCCTCATGTCGGGTGCGCAATGGCCGTAGAGGAGACCGCAATTCCTTGCTCAAGAGTTAGAAACAACCAAGAGAGAGACGGTGGATTTATACAGCAAGAATCGGTGAGCGTGGTTTCGACCATGCAAGAAGCACATCAACCTCACGTTGCCACCCGGGGGTTGAGCCCGACCTCTTGGCATAAAGTTGAGGGAGGCTACTCACCATGACACTGAACCAATCTGGTCAGGTGGCACCCTGAGGATCAGAATCCGGCCTGCCAAAGAAATCAAGTCTCCATAACTACACACAGGTTTGGAGATGGCCTTGGAATCTGGATGTGTCCAAGGGCTAGAGCTCCCATGAGCAAGAGTCATCAAGGACAAAACTTCAGGTGGCTGAGAGCCACTGCTTGGGCAAATGATGCTGCTGGTAAATTTGGAAGGATGTTTCACGCATGTATCCCATCATGTGAAAAGGAGCTCCAGTGCAGTCACCCACATAATCTCATGTACACAGTTTGGTAGGAAAAAGCATGTGGAGGAAGACAAGAGGGCATTATAGGTGTGATGGATCACACCTTTACTACAAACATGAATAGGTCTTGGATTCTCCGGTCGAGCGACGTACACAACGTCGGGTCGTCAGTGTCCTCTTCAAGAAAATCTGCCGAGAATTCGGGTGTTTTTAAGTATATCAAGATGCGGTTTATAAAATTCCAACACTGTCAAGAAGTCGACCGAATACTATCGGAACGTTGACATGGTTTGCGACACTTCTGTCGACTATTCTATGTGTCAGAATATTTGAGAACGGAACACTCAAGGTTTATGCAAGTGGCGAAGATACCCCTGGCATGACAATGGAAAAATCCCAAGATTGACGCTTAGTGGGCCACAAATGCAATGAAATAAATACCCAATCACGGAGTTAGAGGAGTCGTGTACATCAGGGACGTAACACGTCATGGCTATAAATCATAGCCACGACGTCCCAAGGCTTGAGAAGACATAGATCGGTGATGCCTATAGTGGCTGTTGATTAGAGGATTAACGTCTTGGAAGTTTTTTTAGGGCCCCCAGCTGTTGTGCGTAGTGTCTTAGGCATGCCACTTGACGAGATACTTGGTCGTTTTTTCCACGACGTTGATGTCCGAGGATGTCCTCGATCACATACTCCATGACTCCGTCCACCTGAATTGAAGACAAAGGAGCGACATCTCTGCCACGGAATCTCTTGTTGGGGTCTCAATAGTGCTTGAGTGTCCTGACAAGAAAGACAGGATGAATTACAATGATTTCTTGTAGGCAAAGTTGAACGAAAATGGGGTTTAGTTGATCCTAGGTGGTCACAACCATCAGGTTTGAGATTTGCAAAGTCCATTCCATGTAGCTTGATGTTCACCAAGCTGAGGAGGATACAATCACTAGCATTGAAGATGTCGTCACTGCAATTTCGGTCCAGTGCTTGCTTCACCCTGCTTGTGTCTTTGGAAGGTTCGGGAGTGTGTCCTCCTAGACACTCGAAAAGTCACAGTATTGGATGTCAACTGTAAGAATGTTGCTTTGGCTCTGTAGTCCTGTTGGTGTGGTGGAGAGTTTGTCGTAGACTTTTTCAGACGGGATTATCCTTGTTGCGATGGAAGTTACCAAGTTGCATTAAAGATTAGCGGTGAGTATATCTGCCACCCAATCAGTTCTATGGGCCTTGTATAAGTGTGGAGAAGTTGTTCAAGCTTCTGATTAGTCTGCTTGATTTGCCCGTTGATTTGTGGATGGAACGCCATTTATAGCAAGATCCAGTAGCCGTAACGCGTCATCAGTTGGTGCCGAAAATGTCTAATGAAGCAGCATTCTGTATTGCTTATGATTGTGCATGGCACTCCATGGGACCGCATGATAGTTTTGAAAAGAGCTATGTTGTTCCTTTAGCGGTGACGATAGTCGTTGTTAGGATGAAGAGCAAAGTTTTTGAAAATCTGTCCACTACAACGAGGATGGCGTCAGACCAATCTTGGGTGGCAGGCACTACCATTACAGCGTGCATGCGAATGTAACCCACGGCTCCGTTGGAATAGGGAGAGGATGAAACAGTTTCGGTTTCCTCTTGGGACAAGATTTGTGCCACTGGCAGGTCTCGCACAATTTACAGAATGATACCTCCTTGAGCGTCTTGTCCTTGCCAGAGTGTCCTCCGAGACTGGTATTCTCACACTGCTGTAGAAGCATCCTTTATGGCTCCATATTTGGTGGTACGACGACTTAATGAGTGAATCATTTTTGCAAATAGGGGTTCTCGAACCATAAATTCGTCTTGTCATACCCTCCAAACTCCTCGTAACTCTTTGCGAATAGCCTCATGAGGTACTGGTTTTATTTGATGAGAATCATGTTAATTTCGGCCATCAAGTCTGGTCACCGACTTAAAGCATCTTCTGGATTTGGCTTTCTAAGTCGGTACTCAATGTCATAGTCAAAGTTAGACTCGAGGAAGTCCATCCGTCGAGTTTGTCAACGACTCAGATTTGGTTGAGTCTTGAGATATCTGATTGCGTGGTGATTGGTGCGGATGACGCGTTGTTGGAATTCTAGATAGCACTGTCAATGTTTGTTTCTTATGCACCGCATAGTTTAGTTCCAACTGGAAATCCATCACTACCTCATGATGGGTCGCAGTCCTAGGATTCAAACTTGTGGTGTGTGTTCTCTCCACCAAACCGAGGATGTGATGGAACGTAGGTGAAGCCATGGATGAGTGCATCTATTCAGTGGCATTCTACAATGATGTGGCATCAGTGTCTATGGTCTTGACTATTCATATCATGTTGGATTTTGTCAAGGCCAAAAATGACTGGGTGTTTGATTGCTTCCCTGTGAGCTCAGGTTGTGCGTTTATTTTTTATTTGTGTTGGCTTCTCATTATTCATTTTGTTAAGATGTTTTGCAAAGCGTCTTAAAAAAATAGACACTTTGAATTCTCTACCCAGGTCATTCTAGCTTGGACGCTACCTCCAAAACTTTTTAACCATGTGGTTGAATCCAGATTGCCAGGTCTGGTTTCAGATCCGGACTGAGAGAGGAGTTCTGCGGTTGGCCATATCTCTGTGGGGGAGACGCAGCCACACTGCAGCTGCACCGTGCGACGGGTGAGATGTCGTCTTGGCATCATGAGCATTGATGGATGATTGCCTCCAATATATTGTTGAGTGTTGTGATGGTGTGATGCTATCAGCCTGGGTTGTTCCCAGGACTTCATTCTAGTGTGCTATGTGGCTGACTCTGAGCATACAATGGGAAAACAGGGGGAATCCGTTCCAGCCACACAACGGACAGAGAAGAGACGCAAGCAAAACTGAGCTTGTTGCTCGCTCGCTCGTTGTGCTCTTCTCGTCACGCATCACTTCACAATGTTGTTACTTGACGTTTGGACTCCTGAGCTCCGCAACTCTCTTTACGCACCTCCCTCCATGGCTAGTGCATGACTTGGCGTGTCCCGCATTGACGTTTGCTCTTTCCTACTGGTATCAGAACTACAGTGGGACAAGCAACATTAGCTCAATCGAAAGAGTCTTGCAACACTGTCTCTCGGTCCTAGGCCCTTCATCCGACACCATCACCGCAGCACACGCCGTTACCACCACCACTCATGCTACCACTGCAGCTGTCTTGCTCTAGATCTTCACAGGGCAGCCATGCGTGCCTCCAGACGTGAATGCGGCGGTCTCCTTTTGGCCATCGCCTCTAGCGGGAATCTCCCTCCCGTGCGCTTCCAATCAGTGTTGTGGCAGACACACGCCTCCGCTCCATTGCAGCAGCCTCGCTGCATGCACATTGCCTCCCTCTAAGCATGCTCTTGCGTGACAGCCCTACCATTGGCTGTCGCGCTTACTCTAGGGAGTCTCTTGTTTTCTCCGCATGCTTGAGCCACACACTCCCGTGGCACGCAGCAGGCTCGTTGCACACGTGCACCTCCTTGCCTCTGCGACTCCTTGTAGTTGTTCACTGCTGCTCTTGGCCCCAGCTGTTCTCTGTAGCTGTTCTGTACAGCTATTCTATCCTGCATCCCTACTTCTCAACCGCGGGAGTCTCCGTGGGACCCCTCCTTTTCTCATCTAAATCCCGCCACCTCTGTGGCAGTCACTGTCACCATGGCGCATCCCGAGATACCAGGGACCTACTATGCAAAGCGCAGCACACGCCAGGTGCATCATCGATGTGGTGCTAGTGGCGGCTCCACCGTCTCCGAGTCGGCCTCCTCACCCCATCCAAATCTGGTGGGAGATCTATCCCATTTGCACAGGTCCACAGCAGAGAGAACGGGGGGCTTTGCGGCAGTGGAGGCCTCATTCACCCATCTCCTTTCCCCTTCCACTGGTGATATTGTTGTTGCATCTACCTCTTTGACACTCACCAAATCTTTCATCATCAAAGCTGCAGCCGCAGCATCTGTCACCTTTGCTGCGGTGGCTCATGCATCCCATGCCCCTGCCTCCACCTCGGCATGCCGGGCCACGGAAGCTTACAAAGAAAAAGATTGTAGTCATCGGCCCCGTTGTAGCAGCTGCTGCAGACACAGCTGCACCCAAATTGCAGCTGCTGCATCATTCATTGCATCCTCCACTGCTTTAGCAACATCTCCAACCGCAGCCGCCGAAGCAGCCATTTGCACGTCAACTGCCTCAGCTACTACAACAGCAACATTAGCACCGTCAGCAGCACTTAGCCTGGTGACTGCTGTTATCTCAGTCGCTGCCGCTCTCTCCACCTTGGGAGCAGCGTCGGTGGCAAGAGCTCTTGCCTTAGTTGTTCCAGCTGTTTCCATCGTGTCAGTTTTTTCTGCTACTGCTGCCGTCTCCATTTTACCTCTCCTTGCATTTCTTCGCTCGCCTCCTGTCCTAGCTTGACGTCCTTGCGTATATGCGATGTCCCTGCCCGTGTGCTGGTTTCTCTCTCTTGCTGCGTTTGCTGTGTGCTTGGACTAGGGTTGGGTACTTTCCTGCACCGCTCCTCACGTGTGCCCAGGATACCCCCAATTTTCTCATGCCCACTAGGGCGGAGGAAACTCTGTCGAAAGTTTTTGGCAGAGACCCTAGGTTGTCACCATGCCTGGTGACAACGAGTCTGTCATAGCCGACCTGCGGCGTCAGCTGAACCGTGCACTTCAGGCTTAGCATGAGGAAGAGAATCGCCTCAAATTGGCAGATGATAATCTCACTGCCTTTGCAAATGAGGTTGCTGCTATTTTGCTTAAGCGTCTGGCAGTTGATTCAGTTGCTGCTACTGCTGCTGGTTCCATCACGGCACCAGTTATGGTGCCTCATCCACACCTACTGGTGTTGGCACCTCTGCTACCGCCAATGCCGCTGTCTCTCCTGTCACTGCCATAACAACCTCAGCGCCACGCCAGCATGATTTCTTTTCCCAACCGCCAGTTCTCTCCCCTGGCCTTGCCTTCTCCTCTTGGGAGGTGCACTTTAGCACCTTGGCTCAGGGCGAGCACATCTGGGAGTGCTACTCTCCTCCTGATCCCTCTGCTAATAGTCCTTCACTCCTCTTCCAATTAAAGCTGCTCACACGGTCCGGACCATGTCTTTCTGGGCATGGAACTGGATTGTGATTGTTCTCGTCGCATTCTCCATGTTCACCAAGCTGCATATGTGCGCAGCCTGGAGGAGCGCTTTGCCACTCTGCTACACACATTCTCCACCGTGTCGACGCCCATGACCCTATCTGGGCAAAGGTTGCTCAAGACAGTGGAAGTGTCGAAGCTGGGGGAGGCGGTCAATGTGAGAAACTACCTACACGTCATTGAGTCCCTCATGTACTTGGCCACCAATACCAGAGCAGACGTCGCCTTTGCGGTGAAATTTCTTGCACAGTTCTCACAGTGCCCTCGCGCACGACACATGGAGGTGGCATTGCGCGTAGTCAGGTATGCTCTTTCCATTGCTCGGACCGGGCTTTTCTATCGTGCACAACCCTCAGTGGTGGTTCATGGCTACACGGACGGTGATTGGGCTCATGATGCTGATGCTCGTAGCCGCACTGGCTACGTCTTCCTTGTCCGGGGAACCGCCATCTCGTGGAAGAGTGGAAAATAGGGTTGTGTGGCACGTAGCTCTAGTGAGGCACAGTACGTTGCTCTTGGTGCAGGGACGTGTGAGAGCATTCTATTGTGTTGCTTTCTGCAACAACTTCGTGTCCCCATTCACTACATCACACTGAGCTGTGACAACTAGAGCGCCAAGGCTATTGCCGAACATGATGGTATGTATCACACATGCACAAAATACATAATGTGGAGCATCATTTTGTGTGCAAGCGCATGGCTGCAGGTGATTTCCATATCGTCTGGGTCGACACTTGACAACAAAGAGCTGACTTCCTCACGAAGGCACTCAGGAGTAACGCCTTCAAGGCAGCCGTGTACGCCATTGGTCTGTTATGTCCTCCTCATTCCCCATGTTGAACTTGTGTACAGTTCTCTGTCAAGTCTTGTGACAGTCGTGCACGCGTGTAGGTGTGTGACTGTGTGTTGGCTGCAATTCATGGGGGAGTATTGGTTTCTATGCCACTGACACGAAGTGACCTTTGGCCTCGTTGCACACCCCACTATCACTAATGCAGGTGACTGAGAGCAAAAGAATTATGCGGTCGGCCACACCTCTACGGGGAGACGCAATCACACTGTAGTTGCGCCATACGACAGGCAAGATGTCATCTTGGCGTCATGAGCATTGATGGATGATTGCCTCCAATACATTGTTCAGTGTTGTGATGATGTGATGCTGTCACCCCGGGTTGTTCCCAGGACTTTATTCTAGTGTGTGTGCTAGGTGGCTGACTCACAGCGTACAATGGAATAATAGGGGGAATTGGTTCAAGCCAGATAGTGGATAGAAAAGAGACACAAGCGAGACCAAGCTCGCTGCTTACTGGCTCGTCATGCTCTTCTCTTCACGCGTCAATCAGCTACTTTTTTACATGTCGTTTGGACTCTTAAGCTTTGCGACTCTCCTTGTGCACCTCCCTCCATGGCTAGTGTGTGACTTGGCATGTCCCGCATTGACGTTTGCTCTTTCCTACAAACGGGTGGTGGCTCTACCCACCCGTAGCTGCCAGACAGCTACCACGACGTCCCGGGTGCTTGCTGTGGTGTTGTGCTATTTTGCTGTAGTTGCTAGAGTTTTCTCGGTGGATTGACTCTTGACCGCGACTTGCATGTTTTACATTGTGTGTCCATTGATCCTTGTCGGACCTGTGCGTGTGACCAGTCTTAGCATCTGGCTCCAGATTCAGGTTCTAGGTTCAGACAGTGTTGCGTTTGGATGCATGTTCGCAGAGTTACGGCCAATATAATGGTTTTGGGCCAATTTTTTGACAAACTGACGCTGTCGTGTGTGTCACCCGCCGTAAACCGCGGTAGGTATTTATGATGTGTGCTTGTCAGTTATTATCTCACTCTACATTTCTAAGCTATTGGAGCTTATGAGACTTTGCACGTCTCCCTAGCCTAGCTCTTGCTGTTTCTTGTACCTCCTTGCTTGCTAGTGCACTACCTGATTGGACTGTGTCATCGCATCAGCAACAGCAAGGCTAGGAAGCTTCCTAGCAGTTTCTCAGAGAAACCACCGGCGGCTTGTTTGCCGAGGAGGATGGCGGCCGGACCCCGCGTCAATCACCGCACGTGGCTGGCCCGGTCAACCTGTCGCTATGACTCCGTCTTATAACTCCCGTCACTTCTTCGCCCCGTTTTCCTACGCAACAAGCTTGCTTCCAATCCATGGCGTGGCATGTCCTTGCCCTCATGCTGTGCCAAGTGCACAACACCAGAAACCCGTTATTGCCTACAACTTGTAACTTATATGCGTCAGCTCAAGGGGTAACAGGAATGGCAGAAGAGCATTAGGATTCTGACACCTACAACGTGATTGCAAACACATACAACGTTGACCTACAAGATGTGGGCATCTTTCTGAAGACTCAGATTTGTTCAATTTGCAAAAGACGGAAGAGCCTCTTCAAAGGTTTTGCATTGAATGTTTTGCAACCCTAGTCTCGAGTCTCTTCAATGCCTTGCATGGCCTGGTTCATGTTAATCTGTCATTGTACATATTTTTGTTGTGTCCTTACTATGACCTCTCGGCTCAAGTCCATTGCCTTGCAAATCCCTGAGGCAGAGAGCATGGAAGACTGGGGGAGCAGACGCGAGTCCAGCAGCTGGCGAGCAGCCTCTGGACACACTCACGTCGTCACTACTCCCCTCTTGGAGAGCTCATGTCTGGCCTCAAGACAATCCAATATTGTGCCTGTTTGTCTATGAACTGCAATACCTTGATGACCTGGTTTAATCTTGTTTGTGAGATTGTGTTAGTTTAGACAGGCACAGGGTAGGTCGAAACTCAGGGTGTGGGCAGATTGTGACATGGGACAGGTTCGTCCATGAGACTTTGTAGCGAGTGCCGGCGAGCTCTCTCTTGCCGGCCGAAGGGTGGACCCGGCTAGCGAGTTCCACCCCGTAGTTCACTTTTTTTCCGTGTTTCTAGCTCTTGCGCACTCCATGCACCTCTGTTTTGACAGCCGTCAGTCACGTTCAAACTACAGAGTCATGCTCCACACTGGTGCGTAAGGGAAGAGGGATAGAGCCACTCTGTTTTGGTATCAGAGTGGATGAGCCATTGCTCTTCGTACTGCACATGAGACGCGCAGTTCGGTTCTGGGAGGGCCCGCCGAGCAGCAGCCGCAGTGACGGCTGCGCAGATCAACAGCTGCACGTAGAAGCACCTGCAGCAGCATCTGCACAAGCATCAACTGCAGCTGCAGCTGCGCGGATTAGGGATAGAAGCTGCTGCGGTGCAACAGCGAGCAGCAGAAGAGTCGCAGTGAGCAGTAGCCATAGCAGGCAGCAGCAGCGGACAAGAGCCGGAGTGTTGACTGTTGCAGCCGCATTGGCAGTGACAGCTACAGAGTGCAACAGCTGCAGCGGCGGCGGTGTGCACTAGCAGGCACTGGCAGCCGCCAACAGCCACAGCAACGGTCAGCAGCTGCAGCGTGGCTGCGGCATTGGGCCGTACCAATAGCCAAGTGCTGTAATAGCAAGTGGCAGCTACAGCAGGGGCTGCTATACCAGGCTACAACACTAGCCATCCTCAATAGCAAGACCCACCACCTACTGCAGCAGCATCAGCGGGTCTCTTCCAATATTCCCTCCCCCCTATTGGCTGGGCTCCCCTCTATTCCTGGGTTGAGGGGATCGGTTCAGGTACCCACAGACATTTGAACGGCCTCCCCAGATTTCCCACGCCCACTGGGGCGGGGAAAATGCTGCCGAAATTTTTTTGGCAGCGTGGAGGGGGCCGGCAACGGCTCCCAGGATGAAAAAGTGGCTCGACTTAGATCCCACACCCACTGGGGCAGGGGAAACGTTGCTGAAAATTTTTGGTAGCTTGGAGGAAGTCCATCAACCGTTCCTACGCTGAAAAAGGCCTCGACGGGAATCCCACACCCACTGGGGCGAGGTAAACGCTGCCGATTTTTTTTGGCAGCATCTTTTGTTCAGTGTCTTTAGCAGCAGCACACGCTTGCTACACCTCACACAGTCCCATGTCCAAGGAAGCACCCGCCGGAGTCAGCAGCTCCGGCTCCACCATGGATGCGGGTGGTGCCACCTCCGGCGTGGCAGGCAGCACCCCAGGCATGACGCGGGACGATTCCACGTCCAGCCCTGGCTCGCTGGCATGTGGCCTGCGTGAGCTGCATGAGCAGCAGGCATAGCAGGCTGAACAGACAGCCAAGCAGATGGCCGATCTGTTCAAGCTGTTTAGGGACGCGGTCCAGCCGCAGTAGCAGCAGCAACAGTAGCAACAGCAGCAGCTACACTAGCAGCAGGAGCGACAGCAGAAGCTACTCCATGCACTACGCAAGGACAAGATGCAAATTGAGAGTGCGGTTGCAGCCGACGTCAAAGCAGTGTTAGGAGCGTTCGATGCAGATCCGTTTGACGACCTTCTACATTCGGACGAAGACGTCAGTGACAAGGAAGGAGTGCTACACCTACGCCTTGCACAATTAGAAAAACGGCGTCGAACTCACTTGGCACGCCAAGCAATACCAATCGGCGAAGTAGGCCCAAGCAACCAGCCCAAGGTAACTACAGACCCAGCGTCCTTAGAGGACCAGTTACTTCCCATGAGTCTAAGGCTGAGGGAGGACCTCCGTCTCCGTCACCAAAACAATATTTCCCTACAGCTCTGCCGACAACAAAGCCACCCAAGTGGTTTGAGACCGAGCCCCCGACTTACCGGCAGGAGGATAACTACACCACTTGGGAGGCGTGGATCCGTATGTGGGCGGTCAGTGAGGGGCTATATCCATACTACACCATCCAGGACCAGATCATAGACCCCCAGCAGACGGGTACCGCCGTCCGCACTGCGTTCGATCCCTTGAAGGCCTTCCCCGAGGAGTACACCCTCGACGTCGAACCTTTTCTTGGAGATCCCCGCAACGGTGCTGGAGTTCACCCACGCGGCGCCTTGGAGCTGGCGACTACTATCTTCGAGGGCACGACCATGGCAACGACGTCACAGCAGCTATCAGACTTCAACTCCTTGCACCAGGCTGGACACAAGACACCGGCCGACTACTGGCGGCGTGCCATGAGGCTCTACGGGGCCCTTGGGAAGCATGGGCCGGGCCAACTCATGGCGTTCAACACCATCAGGATCGGCATTGGGCGCGAATACGCCAAGGCTTTCGACAACTTCCGCCTGAGCAGCCTTCAGGAGATGGCCAATAGATGCTTGCTCCTGTCATGGGTGATACAAAATTTCTTGCATGTGGCAGGAATTGGAGCAGCAAATGACTCCCGCCATGGTGCATCCGCCGCAGCCGTCACAGCTGTCCATGCATCACGCGCCTTCTCCCCTTCCTTTCCCCCATCATCACAATCAATGGCGACTACCATAACAACAGCTGGTTCAGTTGCAACAGTCCAAGGGATGAAGGCACGAAACAATAGGAGGGGCGCCAAGGATGGTAAGGAACAGGTTGCTTCAAAGCAGGCTAGGGAGCGTTAATGGGAGTGTTACAACTGCGGGGGAGCTCACCGCTACTCAGAGTGCAAGCTCCCTAAGAACTGTAAAAAGATTACGCAAGGTCTACATCGGGCGTTTGAGCAGCGTAAGCGCACCTCCGCACACACCATGGCAGCAACTGACATGCAGTCTTCACCATGAGCTGATGCAACCTTAGTCAACACCAGCAACCTGCCACCTTTGGAGCAGCTTCTTGTAACGCAAACCCGCGATATTGCCGAGCTCCGCAAGCTTCTCCGGCTCACCACTCAGGGAGGTGCGAGTGCATTGACTGAGCCAAGGGGTCCCAAGGTTGGGTCTGTTGAGTCTGTGACGTGCAGTCGGGATGGCGGTGGTGGGGCACGGTGCGCTATTGAATCTGCAGAGTCATTTGTCGCACTTGATGGTGCTGGTTTGTCCGCCGTCTTCGCCGTAGTGTGCTCAGGTCACGACGACCTGTTGTGGCTTGATGAGTCACAGACACGTGTTTTCAGTGTGGCTCAACAGTCGTCTGTTGAGCCACCTTTGTCCACTGTCTGCACTATTGGCAGTTCTTCAGTCTCGTCGCCCGAGCGTATGACGGATGCCACCTGGATCCTAGATTCGGCTGCCACCCATCACATGACATGTTGTCGTTGTGATTTCGTGGTGCTTGGTCCTGTCTGCTCTGTGAAATCTATGCGTACGGCTGCTGGGCATGAGGTTCCTGTTCAGGGTGAAGGTGTGGTGCAATTCCATGGACCGTCTGGACCGCTCTAAATTTCAAACGCGTTGTACGTGCCTGGTCTAGAACTCAGCCTGTTGTCTGGATGTGCATGCACAAGGATGGATCTCAATTTCGCATTCACAAGTGAGGATGCCACTGTCTCCGTTTGTGCTAGTGCTGAAGTGGTACTCCGTGGCAAGGCAGTAGGGGACTTGTACCACGTCTCTGGCTGCCGTATGTCCACCAACATCACTGCACCATCCAGCGCATGAGTGTTCGTCACATGCACGCTTTCGCCTGAGCATCAACGTCTATTGCACAGACGCTTGTGTTATGTCCACTTAGATGTTGTAGATCGTCTGATTCGTACCCAACCTGCACTCGGTCTTGACGCAGCGTCTTTTGAGGCGCCGTCCAAAACTGATTGCCTGCAATGCACGCAAGGCAAAATGAACCCTGCCACATACCCTCAAGCCCCAGTAGTTGGTTCACTTTGATCTCGTGGGACCTCTCCCCGTCAAGTTCCAAGATGACAGAAGGCGATACGTACTGACAATCACAGATGACTTCACCCGCATGGTGTGGGTCTTCAGTCTACGCCTAAACATTGATGCGGCATTAGCTGTTTGCACATGGATCATTGTGGCTGAACGCCAGTCCGGCCATATCCTCCAGAAGTTCTGCTCTGATCGCGGCAGTGGGAGATCTGGACCGCTACTTTGCCACCGTGGGAGTGTTTCACAACCTCTCCAACCCAGCCACGCCGCAGAAGAACGGCGTGTCAGAGTGCTAGAACTGCACCATGGAGGATGTGTTTTACTCCATGCGGGTAGACAGCGGCATGCCTGAAGCATTTGCTTTTGAGGGCATGGCCTACATGACATGGGCCTGGAACAAGATCCCTCACGGCCCCCTCTCGAACACACACACACCCCATACCAACTGTGATACGGATGTCGTGCCGACCTACGGCTCGCGCGTGTGTGCGATTCCCTTGCCTGCATTTGGTTTTCACCAGAATAGCAAGGGTCCAAGTTTTCCCCTAGAGGCCGCGTCTGCGCATTCCTCGGCATGGCCTAACGCTCCAAGGCCTGGCGGTTTTGGGACCCCAGTCAGCGGCACATTGTCAAGTCGTGGGACGCCCTATTCTTTGAGTGTCTCTCCTTCCAAGACCTTCCCGCTGGTGGCACTCCATAGGCACATTCCCCTGGATGTGGCACGATTCCGCGTGCAAGGGGGGATGAGGTGACGGATAACATTGCCCCGGTCACACTGGGCGCTACTGGTCCTTCCCACCCACCAGCATGCACGCCAATGTCGTCTCCGTTGCCCACATTAACTGCGCCACCTGTCTTGCCTGCATCCACTGTTCCTCCTGCATCCCCTTCGATGCAAGAGCCTGCATCACCAGTTGCAACACCAATGTTGTCCGTGTCCCCAGCACCTGTGTCACCTGCAGAATCACCGGATTTTTCTACACCCCCTGCGCAATCTACGTCACCAGTCAGGTCACCTCTGCCGTCCCAGTCTTCTGTCTGCCTAGTTCGCAGACCGGCATCACCTGACACGTCACCAATCCTGTCTGTGTCTGATGAGTGTCCACCACCTATCCCAGCTGCATCATCACCAGAGCCATACGGACGAGGTGAGGGCGGACGTCTCTGCCTGCATCGTACTCGCAGCGTGCGCAGTGGGGACCTCGGCACAAGGGCCTTGGGCCTCAGCGCACAGGGACTCACTGAAGTGCACCCTGGCTGCGACACATGCCTTGCTCTTCTTGCTCACCAGCGCTGACTTGCTGCTGACTCCGCAGAGTCTACCGTCACCATTGGCCCTCCGTCTCAGGCCTATGCCTTGCCCATGCGTAGTGGAGGTATTGCGGCCCTTGACATCAGTGTGGTGGGAGTGACACCAGATCCCAGCGCACTACGTGAGGCTCTGGCTGGGCTAGATGCAGCACTTTGGCGCGAAGCATGCAAGGCTGAGGTGGCGGCTATCAACAAGCATGGGGTCTACGAACCTGTAGACTTGCAGCCCCGACGAAAGGCCGTTCAGACCAAGTGGATATTGCGGAAAGAGCTCAAGCCAAACAACACAGTTAATCGCTACAAAGCAAGACTGACTGCGAAGGGATTCTCTCAGGTAGAAGGGATTGATTCAGTGAGACCTTCGCACCAGCTGGACACACTACCACAGCTCTGGGTCTACTGTCCCAGGTGGCCCAGCACAGTTGGGAACTACACCGAATGGATGTGAACAACGCATTCCTACATGGAAAGCTGAAGAAGAGATCTACATGGTCCAGCCCCCAGGGTTCGAGGAAGGCACTGGCCGTGTGTACAGGCTACACAAAGCACTGTGCGGCTTAAAGCAGTCACCTCGATGCTGGAACAAGGAGATCACCGGCACGCTCCTACGAGCAGGCTGTGTCCAGAGCGCGACGGACCCATCGTTTTTTCTCTCCCATACCACTGCCCCCTTTTTATCCTTCTTGGTCTACGTTGACGATTTTCTGATCGCCTCGCTTGATGTGAACAATGTCGAAGCAGCCAAGGGCGTGCTACAATCGACGTACAAAATGAAACACATGGGAGAGGCTGCAGTGTTCGTGGGCATGAAAATTGTCCATGATCATGCTTGGCGAAAGCTCCTGGACCATCAGGAGCGATACGCCTTCTCTCTATGGGAGTGCTTTGCCGAGATGCTCTGCGCCGTGCGTACGGCGTCAACCCCGATCACCTCGGACGGACAAGACGCCTTGAAGGGCGATGATCCAACAAAGCTAGGGGAGCTGGTCGATGTGAGCTTGCACTTGTGGGCCATTGGATCGCTCATGTACCTGGCCACGACAACACGTCCGGACATCGCCTTCACGGTCAACCTAGTTGCACAGTTCTCACAGGCGCTGTGTAGATGGGTGCTTGAGGCTGCATTCCAATGTGTGCAGTATGTCATTTCCACTGCTCACTTGGGACTTCACTATCGAGGACAGGCCTCCGTGGTCCTCGACGGAGACACGGACAATGACTGGGCATGGATTCCTGATGGCAAGAGTCGCACCAGCTACATCTTCCTCGTTGGAGGAACCGCCATCTCTTGGCGTAGTGGCAAGCGGGGCTACATTGCTCGCAGCACTACGGAAGCAGAACATGTGGCGGTAGGAGCTGGCGCAAACGAGAGTGTTGTGGTTGGTGCGTCTGTTACGTGAGCTGCGTCAGTCCATGGCTCCCACTGTGCTTCGGTGTGACAATGAGAGCGCAAAGGCCATCACAGAGAACTTTTGTGTGTTCAACATGCACAAAGCACATTAACATCGAGTATAACTACGTCTAAAATGTGGTGGATCGAGATGAGATTCAGGTAATGTGGGTCGGCACTGACTTCCAGCGTGATGATTTTCTAACAAAGGCCATTAGCCGTATGATGTTTCTAGCGGCCGCACATTCTGTGGGGTTGCATCTTGCCTGTCCTGTGGACTGAACTCTGCCCTTGAGTTGCATTTGTTACTTCTTGTCATCATTGTTATTGTGTTGTTGCTTGCATCAGTGCTACTACGTGCGTGAGCCTGTTCGCCGTGTGGTCATGGGGGAGTGTTGTTGTGTCCTTACTATGACCTATCGACTCACCTCCATTGCCTTACAGATCCCTAAGGTAGAGAGCTCGGAGGACTGGGGGAGCAGACGCGAGTCCGACAGCTGGCGCGCAGCCTCTGGATACACTAAATAGAAAAGCTAGGAAGCAGGTTAGGGCAACAGTGTTGTTGATGCAGCGTGCTGGTTTCCACACTCGTTGCTTAAGTCTACTGCCCCCTCAGTCTGCTGCTCTAGAGTCGAAGTCTGGAAGCTCTGGGTTTGTTACTCAGATTCGGGCGCGCCAGTGTTAGCGCCAGAAAGCAGTTGAAAATT
Source organism: Penium margaritaceum (assembly GCA_023375785.1). Lineage (NCBI taxonomy): Eukaryota > Viridiplantae > Streptophyta > Zygnematophyceae > Desmidiales > Peniaceae > Penium > Penium margaritaceum. The sequence continues at coordinate 16,913 of SZWC01015940.1, read as the reverse complement.
GAAAGTGACTGATTAGGAATGAAGAATGAGAAACAATGGGAGACCCCTCCAAGTTCTAGCTCCCTCCCAGCTATGTAGAGTTTGTTACTCAGCTAACCAGCCAATCAGAAAATAGATCTAGACCCATTTTCTGGCAGGCAGGGTTTTCTCGGTGAGTCCTGCCAGACGGCCGACAGCCCAAAACCCGGGCGTCGTCCGTTTTGCCTGAAAACTGGACCATACCATGATACCGACACTGCAAATGCAGTCGTGTGGTCAGAAACAGCTAGAAAAATAGGAGCAAATATTTATAGCTTCCTTAACCCAGGCAGTGCCTACGATGGTCCATGATGCCAAACAGTGCCACGCAACACGAGACATGGACTCTAGGCAGAGCATGACGCTACAGACGTAACGGTGCAGTCTGATCCAGCGTTTGACGCATGCAGACATCATCTGGGGTGGCAGTGACCACCGGCGGCCCGACAGCCGAGGAGGCCTGCCAATGGAGCAGAGCACGTCGGCGGAGGGAGGAGGTTCCAGCAAAGTGCGAGTAGGCCTTTTTGAGCGTCGGCTCCATCGGAGGACACTCTCGTAGTGTAGAGTCTTGCTGTCAGACATCTACATGCCGATGTACACAAGCTGAGAGGACACAATAGAGCACAATGAGGATGGACAAAAACCAATACTCCCCCATGAATCACAGGCATAGTGCACATGGGCGGGCAGAGACACAGTCAACAGTCAGACTCCCTTAGGGCATGCAGAGACGTAGGCAGGGACAAAGAGGGCAACTCATGGACGCACACCGACCAAACTCACAGCCTTCTTGAACGAGGCGCGCTTCAGTGATGTCATGAAGAAGTCAGCTAGCTGTCGTTTTGTCTCAATGCACACAATGCTGATGCTCTCGTCATGCATCAACGAACGAACATAGTGATACTCAATGTTGATATGCTTTGTGCGTGTGTGATGCATACCGTCATTGTCGGCGATGGCCATGGTACTCTGATTGTGACATGCAATGTGATGGATGCAACGGACTGACGCAACTCGGACAAAAGACGATGCAGCCACACACTCTCATACGCGCCTGAGCCAAGAGCCATGTACTCAGCCTCTGCAGTGCTGCGTGTAATGCACCCCTGCTTGCCACTGTGCTAGGATACGGTTGTGCCACCGATCAGAAAGATCCAGCCTGTGCAACTCTTACCGTCCGGACTCCGAGCCCAGTCACTGTCGGTGTAGCCCATCGCGATGATAGACACTTGGCGGTGGAATATGAGACCTCGCCGAGGAGTTGAGACAACGTAGCGCACCACTCAAACTGCGGCCTCAAAGTGGAGGTGACGCGGCTCCTGAGAAAATTGAGCCAGGAGGTTGACGGCGAACGCGATGTCTGGACGCGTCATCGTTGCCAGGAACATCAGTGACCCAATGACTTGCAGATACGTGGTCACGTCAACTGGCTCCCCCACAACAGCTGGGTCAGGACTCTTCAGCTTCACCTGGCCATGAGGTGACATGGGTGATGATGCGCTCGGCACGAGGGGCAGATCCTTGATGAAGCGAGTGGAAAGGGTTTGCACATAGGCAGCCTGGTCGACATGTAGGATGCCCTGGGAGCAATCATGCTCGAGCTCCATGCCTAAGAAGACTCGGGCAGAACCGAGATCCTTCATCTGGTAGGCGGTGTGTAGGAAGTCCTAGACATTCTGGATGGCAGCCATGTGTGGCGACGCGATGAGGAGATCTTCAATGTAGACTAGGACAGCAGAGAAGGTCTAGCCTCGCGGACTGATGAACAGTGTGGGGTCAGCAGTGATGCGCTGGAGGCCGCCGCAGAGGAGCGTGCTGCTAATCTCCTGGTTCCAGCACCGAGCCAACTGCTTCAGGCCACAGAGGGCGTTTCGTAGCCACCAGACTCTCCCAGTGCCGTCATCGAAGCCTGGAGGCTGGACCATGTAGAGCTCCTCTTCCTCCAGCGAGCTGTGGAGGAAAGCGTTGCTCACATCCATCTGATGCAGCTCCCACCTATGCTGGGCAACCAAGCTCAAGAGAGCCCGACTAGTGGAGAACCGGCCGACGGGGGCAAAAATCTGGTCGCAATCAACCCCAGGGACCTAAGCAAATCCCTTGGCTGTGAGGTGGACCTTGTACTTCTCCAAGGACCTATCCGGCTTCCATTGGCGCCAAAAGACCCACTTGGCACCAATGGCCTTCCGACTTGGAGGGAGGTTGATGAGGTCATACACGTGGTGCTGCCGGATAGCATCAAGCTCATCGGCGCAGGCCGCGTCGCAGTGTGCGGCCTCGGAAGAGGCTAGAGCCTTGCGAAGGGTGGCTGGGTCCTCTGGGCGTGCTATGGAGCGGACTGAGAGAGTGTGTGCTTCTCAACCTCCAGATGGGATGCGCGCGAGTGCCGCCATGACAGCATGTCAGTGCTTGTGATGAAGCATGGCGTAGCCAAGTGCTGAGCCCGGATGAAGGTCTGCAGTATTGGCCGAAGTGATGAGGCCGAGGGCCTTGGTGCCAGGGTCTCCACTCACAACCGTAGGAGTGGAAGAGATACGTGGAGCGACGGAGGGCCCAGACGCCACAAGGCGTGGTGCTACGGTCTGCGCGCTCACTGACGGCCTAGGTAGGAGGCTACCGCCTGGGCCACGCATGTAGCGCAGTGAGGCAGGAGATGGCACCAAGTCAAACGGGCCGAGGGAGGCAGACGGGGTTGCCAGGCCGGAGGGACCAGCGGACGCGACTGGGGTCGCCGGCCCGGAGGGGCCAGTGGACGCGACTGGGGCCGCTGGCCCGGAGGGGCCGGTGGGCACGACTGGGGCTGCCGACCCAAAGGGACCAGCGGACGCGACTGGGGCCACCGGCCCAGAGGGGCCAGTGGGTGCGATTGGGGCTGCCGGCCCAAAGGGACCAGGGGACGCGACTGGGGCCACCGGCCTAGAGGGACCAGCGGACGCAACCAGGGCCATCGGCCCAGAGGGACTAGTGGACGCGACCAGGGCCACTGGCCCGGAGGGACTAGTGGACACGACTGGGGCCACCGGCCTAGAGGGACCATCGGACAGGACTGAAGCCACCGGCCCAGAGGACCAGCGGACGCGATTGGGACCAGCGGACGCGACTGGGGCCACCTCCCCATTGGGGCTATTAGCCATGTGGGTTTTGGTGCTTCCTCCCTTTGGTTTTTTTTGTGTATTTTTTTTTCATTGTGCTGATGTCAGGAATGACGTCAGCCTAGGACAGCTGGCGTCACCAGCTGCTACCGCGTTATCTGTTGTTGCTGTTGCTGCTATAGAGTTTCTTTCCCCCCACCCTCCTTTTTTCTTATTTTATAATGACGAAAGCAATGATGTCAGTAGTGACGTCAGCGGCTGCATGCTGGCATCAACAACGGCGGTTGTTGGGGCCACTAGTACGTAGCGGCAGCTACTGCTGTTGTTAATGCCGCTATTGCTGCTGTTGCTGTCGCTACCGCTGGTTGTTGTTGTTGCTGCTTCTGCTGGTATTGCTACTACTGCAGCTACTGTCGTTGCCACTGCTACTACTGTTGTTGCGGCTGCTATGGTAGCAGCTATTGCTGCTGCTGCTACTGCTGCATCTGCCCTTGTAGTTGCTACTATTGCTACTGCTGCTGCCGCTACTGCTACGTGCTGCTGCGGTTGTTGTGGCTATTGTAGCAGCTATGGCAACTGCTGTTGGGGTGGGGGAATTTTTTTTTTCTATTTTGTCTGGCACTACGAGCTTCGTTACTCGTTGTGGGCAACGGGTTACAAGCAACGAGCTCGCTGCTCGCTGCACGCAGTCCACAACTCGCAGCAACCAGTGGGCTCTCTGCTTGTAGCCCGCCGCTTGCGGCGAGCTGCGGGCTACGGGCAGCAGCAGCTGCTGTTGGCTGCCGGCGGCTGTTGCTTGTTGTTGCTACGGCTACAGCCGTCTGCTGCTACTGCTTGCTGTTGCGGCTGCTACAGCTTACTACTGCTACTCCTTGCTGCTGCTGCTTTTGCTGCTGTTGCTCGCTACCACTGCTACTGCTGCTCGTTGCTGCAGCGACTACTGCTTGCTACTACGGGCTGCTGCTGCTGCTGCTATGAGCTGTTGCAAGCTGTTGCTACTACCGGTTGCTGCTGCTGCTACGAGCTGTTGCTGCTGCCGGCTGCTGTTGGTGCACACAACTTCTACTGGCTGCTACTGCAGGCTACTGTTGCCTGTCGCTGCTGCTACTGCAGACTGTTGCTGCTGCTCGTTGGTGCCAGTCACTGCACCTGTGTGACGTTGCCACGTGCGTCGTTGCCCGTAGGTATCGGATGCGGCCTGCCGCTCACCTCCTCGCGTCACGCGTGGGGGTCAATGCTGCCGGAGAAAATCTGCCAGCATTTCCCCTGGCCGAGTGCCGTGGGAAACAATCTGACGCCGCCACCAGGCGGGTCAATGGTGCTGAAAAAAATCCGGCAGCATTTCCCCTGCACAAACGCATATGCTAGGCAGCAAGTTGGGGCAGCGGCATTGTTGATGTAGTGTGCGAGCTTCCACGCTCGTTGCTTAAGTCTGCTTTCCCCTCAGTCCGCTGCTCTAGAGTCTAAGTCGAGAAGCTCTGGGTTTGTTACTCAGAAACACGCGCGCCAGTGTTAGAGCCAGAAAGCACCTCAAAACTGAAAGTGATTAGGAATGAAGAATGAGCAACAATGGGAGACCCCTCCAAGTTCTAGCTTGCCCCCAGCTCTATAGAGTTTGTTGCTCAGCTAACCAGCCACTTAGAAAACAGACCTAGACTCATTTTCTGGCTGGTAGGATTTTCTCGGTGAACCCTGCCAGACGGCCGACAGCCCAAAACCCGGGCGTCGTGGATGGAGACCAGCAGCCTTCTACACTATCCTCAAGGTACACAAGACCCCTCCTGTTGGACGCCCCATCGCAGCCTCAACACAGTGGATCAACACCAATGTGTCAAAATGGCTAGATGCGGAGCTCCAAAGCGTCGTCAAGGTGCAGCCGACATACCTCAAAGATAGTTTCAGCCTCCTACTTGAGCTTGACGAGCTGCAACTCCCCCAAGGAGTATTCCTGGCCTCCTACGATGTGATCTCACTCTACCCCAGCATCCCCATAGTCCTTGCTCTCAGCTACATTCAAGAAATGCTGCTGAGAGCACGCCATCCGCGCATCCCAGCCATTCTCAGGCTTCTCTCATGGGTCATGCGTAACTCCTACGTGGAATTCATGGATGTCACCTACAAGCAAGTGAAAGGGACCGCAATGGGGACCCCAGTTGCCCTGGCATTCGCTGTCCTCTTCATGAGTTACTTGGACCTGGAACTACAACAGCAAACAGGAATCCAAGCCCTGCTACACCGAAGGTATATTGACGACAGGCTGATTCTATGGGCAGGGGATGAAGAAAGCCTCAACCGCTACCTCACCACCTTCAACCAGCTTGACAACAACATCAAGCTGACATGGGAGGTCTCTTGCTCCTCTATCTCTTTCCTTGACTTGCGATTGTACAAAGGCGACAGGTTCAGGTACCATAGTGTTCTGGATGTCTCCACGTACCAGAAACCTATGAACACTTTTTTGTACCTGCCCTTCAGCAGCTACCATCCTCGGAGCTGCTTGAGAGCCTTTGTTACCGCTGAACTGCAGAGGTATCTACTAAGAACCTCATCTACCACGGAGTTCAACAAGCTACGGGACCTCTTCTTCTCCCGCCTGCGAGCACGTGGTTACCCTCACAAGTTTCTGGTCCCCCTCTTCCTCCAGGTCAAACACACACAACGGCCAGAAGAAATCAAAGCTGCCAAACTGCGGCTAACCTGTGGTCCCAAACCACTCGGGTGCAGACCCCTGGTGTTGAAAGCCCCTCTGAACCCACGGACAGAGAGCCTACACCTGGGTTTTTTTCTAAAACGCTGTGCAAAGCGTTTAGAAAAATACAATCATGCCGTGTTCCCACCCCGAGCTATATTGGCCTGGCGTCTACCTTGCAAGCTGCGCACTTATTTGGTCCGGTCCAGGCTCAAGACCCGGCCGACCATAAAAAAACAAGCGCAGCCTCGGAACCTCCTGTGCGAAGCTATTGCATTGACCTGTCACGACCCACGGGTTGACTTGGTCACCTGGACACCGTCCAAGGGACCTCGATCTCATACCTAGGTTCTTTCCTTTTCCCACCTACCTATGCTTTGCGGCTATATGAGACTGTCGTTTTGTTCAGTTTGAGTAGAGCACTGACGAAGGCCCACTCAGGCCGAAACCGGTATGCTCAATTGACTGTCCATTTTGACTCTCTCGCCGCATCATCACACCTTTCTCTCTCCCCTCAAAACTCTGTTTCAATTCCGTCCCTCTGTTCCTTTGCTGCTCTGAGATGCCTACGCCTACACAATCTCGAATTGTCTCGCGCAAGACGAGACAAGACGAGATGAGACCGAGACACGTCACATGCCATGCGAGATTGAGACGAGAATCTTGTACCGTAGTGTGATTCTCGCATTTTTTTCTGTGGACCTGCCACGTGTACCAAGGCATTTAGAACCAATTAGGCACTGGATCTGTCAGAACAGAAAGCGGGCAGATCGAGTGCGCGACACATACTGTTTGGAAACGATCGCGGAGGGTCAACACTAACATTACAAAACATGATGTAGTTGTTTTTTGTAAACAAACCAATGAAATTCCGAGTCTTCCAGTAGGTTTAATTCGTACAATGTTCTTTCGACATCGTTGACAATGGTCTTTTCGCTCTCCGTAAAAGGTTTTTATCTCCAAAGAAAATGGTTGCACGTGCCAGGTCCTGGGCTAGTCTTGGAAATGTTTCGTGTCCAGTGGTCGAGACTAACTGTCAGGCGAGGTAGCAAAAGAGTGATGTCTTGACTTCGGAACATCGGGTTTGAATAATAAACTTAGTAGTTTGTTCTCGAAAACATCTTCAGTTAAGTTTTTTTCGAAAACGTTCCTCGTAGTCAAGTGGGTGCGTTCCGACAGCTCGCCGCGTCATTTCGCTCGCCCCTCGCAATGGTGCAAAAAGCGAGATTTTCTAGGACATGAGCGAGACCGAGACGAGACTGAGACAAGCATGATTCAAATCGGTACGAGACTGAGATTTTCTCGTCCTTTGTACCTGGTACAAGACATCTCCTACTGAAGTGAGAGAAAATGAGTTTGAGATCGAGACATCTCGTCTCGATCTCGATTTAACAGGCCTAGCGAGTTCCACCCCGTAGTTCACTTTTTTCCACGTTTCTAACTCTTGCGCACTCCATTCACCTCTGTTTTGACCGTCGTCAGTCACATTCAAACCACAGAGTCATGCTCAACACTGGTGCGTAAGGGAAGAGGGGTAGAGCCACTGTGTTTCATATGCCTCTTTTGTGGTGGCCGTGAGTGCGCAGGGCCAACTGGTGCAGAGAGTGGAGGCGACCCATCGTGTAGCTTCGTATGGCACGTGCACATCCACGCTCCCATGGATGGTTGCCTCCACCCTACCCGCACGGCCCATGCATTAGTTCACTCATGACCAGATGTTTCGAGAACCTATTTCCGTCTCTAGCTTGAAACTGACATGGTTTAGGCCTTTGCTTACGTGACTTAGAATGAACCTCAAACCGAGGCTGTACTGAGACACAAAATATGTCACTTGCGAAGTGGCCCTGGCAGGGTGCGTGGGGCTATCCGGGGCACCCGGTGTGATGTTTCAGGTGCTCGAGGGCCTTCGCCCTCGGGCTAGGTTTTTGCTCGCTGGCGGACGGGAGAGGCTCGACTAGCGAGCACTCACCCGCTATCACCTGTGCCACTTGTTACTTGAGTACTTGTACATTTCTCGTGGGCCACCGGTCAAGTTTCTAATGCTGTACTCGATTAAATTAGACGCCGTCAGTTGCTATATACGCGTGGCGGGTTCCACAGTTCCGGAGCTGTCCCCCAAATCAGGTTCTCACCATTCAGGTTTCAGTGACAATGCTGGTTGATCTTTCGATGTGTATGTCAGAGCAATTGGAAAAAAATCATGGGCCAAATAGCTCAGATACCCATAAAACGCGAAGTGTGACTCTGATCCGCCCAGCACCGGCAGAAAAACATCTGAAAAGCCTAGTCCGAAATCATGCTCGCTCGCGGCATGCGTCGACGCCCGAGCAAAAACAAAGTCGTCATGGCCATCCGGCCAATCGACGGTCATGGACGAGAGGCGCAGATCGCACCTCGCCAGCCGTCGATCGGCCGATGCTCGATCGACGGCCTGCGAGGTCCACGATCAACGACTTTCGTCGCTAATCGTTGATCGGCCGGAGTCCTCGATGACGATGGTGACTCTGGAAATCCAGCATCGGCTGATACGAAACAGAAAACAACCCTAAGACGTTTAGCTTTCAAACCTTCAGTTGAAACCACAAACCTAAAACAAACTAATTCAAGATAAACTTTGGAGGGTTCGGGTTTTATTTTTAAACTTGCACCTGCTGGGCCCCGCGGTAGCGGGGCCCGGCAGGTGCCAGTTTAAAGCATGGGGAGTCTTGAACTCCTTGCAATCGTCACGAAAATGTCCGCAGAAAGTCTCACAAACCCTACCTTTTTTGCGTTCGTGATGTTGCAAAAGAGGCATCATGTCATGCGTGGACGACGTATGACATGGTGCTTCAACATCGACGTTTTCCTTTTTTGCTTGTTACTGGCCTGGCAGTCGCGGAGTCATATGGGTAGCTAGGTTATTTCTCGCTCGACGAGGGGCAAATGAGTTATTTAGTTCCAAAAACTGGGTATATCGTGACCGAACCCAAAAATCATTTGAATGCATAATTGAAGTCACGCATTCAAGGTTGAAGAGTGCTTTCGACCGAAGGAGAACTACTAAGACGCTCGGAAATGCGCAGTTAGAAATGCCGTCTTTGCAGGACAGCTTTCCAGGACGGGGTGAGGTGGGTGGAAGGGGGGG
>SZWC01015939.1:38863-60263 GCA_023375785.1 Penium margaritaceum | reverse complement strand
CCAGTGTCAGTTTAGCACCCCAGGCAAGCCTCAGGAAGGCAAGACCCTTCAGATCCCACCTATACACAGCGATATCGGCAGGACGGGAAGTTGGGAGAGGTCGAGAGACAACCCGGAGGAGTGGGCACGATGAGGGTGCACGTCAGCCGGGACAGCGCACCAGCTCTGGTCCTGCTCAGAGTCAGGCTGCTCGTGGTGAGTCTCCTCCTTCCAGCCGCCCTTGCCATCTCCCTCAGCACCCGTTGCCTCCGAGAAACTCCCTCGCCCCTGCCCAGCAGCCGCCTGCTGGCCCCCGATCCGGCGCTCTCGTCGTTGTAGGTCTCGATGAGGTCGTAGAGCGAGGGGAAGTCAACATGCGATACGTCAAACTGGCCCTCGAACGCGTGGCCCACCACACATCGCTGCAACGAGCTGTTAGCAGCCCGGCAGAAGGTCGACGAGCCACCATAGACGATGAAGAAGTAGTACGCCGTCTCTCCCGTATTCACGTCGAGGACGATGGCAGCAACCGTCTCGTGCGTGTCGTAGTTCTGGCCCAGCACATCCGCCATGAGGGTCTGAATCAGAACCTTGGTGTCGAGGGTGCGGTTGAAGAAGCTCCCCGCGAGGTTCGAGTCCATGCCGGAGGAAGGGGGCACAATGGGGTCATACGGGAGGTTCGACGACACCTCCCACGCCTCGTCGCCGCCGTTGGCCAGCGTGTACTGGACCGCCGATTCCGGAGGCGCCACCCAGATCGGTGCGGCGAACGCGGACGTCGAGACGGGTTCGGGGAGCCATGTGGTGTCCGGCAGCTGTGTGAGCTGGTTGTCAGAAGCAGAGGAGTTGAACAGGAAGGCCACGCTGCTGGCCGCACAGTAGTGGTCTGCGGCAGACAGTAGAGAACAGAGANCTTGCGCGGGATCACCCGTCGCTCGATGTTAGGGGCTGCACAGAATGGCAGCTGTTGCTGCTGCCTAAGCTGCCACGATCTCGTGCTGAGGTTCACGAGTGTGATGCTAGCGGCTGCACAGAATGACTGCCGCTGCTGCTGCTTAGGCCGCCGCGGTTTCGTGCTGTGGCTTGTGCGGGATCACCCGGCGCTTAGCGCGTGAGTCTCATGAGGTCCCAGGACGTCGCGGCGGGAGGGACAGCCCTCCTGCTCTGATACCAGTAGGTAGGCGTAGACGCTAGGCTAGCAAGAGAGCAGGTGACAAGCAACGAAGTACGCCATGGATCGGGGAACGCTCACGACTTAGAAAAGTGTAGTGAAANCCGATTCCGGAGGCGCCACCCAGATCGGTGCGGCGAACGCGGACGTCGAGACGGGTTCGGGGAGCCATGTGGTGTCCGGCAGCTGTGTGAGCTGGTTGTCAGAAGCAGAGGAGTTGAACAGGAAGGCCACGCTGCTGGCCGCACAGTAGTGGTCTGCGGCAGACAGTAGAGAACAGAGAGAAAAAACAAAGAGGTTAGGGTTAGAGCAGAGCGGAGCACACCGTCAGACTTCCACCCAGCAGCCTCTTCTCCGACAATGATGTCTACTGCGCAGCACACAACACGAGGACAGCCATGAGGAAACGCAAAGGCCGTCAGGCAGCAGAGGACTGCCACTGCACGAGAACGACAACAGTCAATCGGCTCGAAAGCGTTGTGGTAGCCATTGACATCTTTGTTGGCTGGAGGGCAAGAAAAGGTTCGAAACAAGACTGCCGGGACGCAAATGGACGGCCACGCAGTAAGGTGTTGCGCTGAGGGTAAGTTATAAGGGGCGGCAGGGTGAGGACAGGCCACTGAGAACACACAAGATGGAGGAGAGAGAATGCGTGGGGAGGAGGTGCTAGGGGTGTCGACAGCGACTCACTGTAGATATCGCCCGCGTCACCGATGTAGATGTACTTGGCGTCGGAGATGGTGCTGGCGGAGGTGGTGTCGGACGTGACCACGGTGGCGCCGTCTGCAGTGGTCGTGGGCTGCACGTCGTTGCGGTCGTCCCACGCGATGGCGTTGATGGGGTTCTTGCCAAGACAGATCGTGTTCACCTCCGCTGCCACCTTCCTCTGCACAACAACAAAAAAAAAGACGAAAAGGTAACGGAAGACAAAACGGAAGGATGAAGGCCAGGTGTGTGAAAAGGAATGGGGCACGGTAGAAGGTAGGGCCCACAGCAAACGAAGGCGGACGGGAAGGCGAGCCTGCGAGGAGCTCGGCGTCCCTGCCCGGCTCGACATTTACATATGTGTGAGTGGAAACGGGAGCGGTGCGGTGAGAAGGGGGGCGCACAATGACGTGTGATGGAAAGGGAGGCGTGCAGTGTGCGCCCCAATCCTCCCCCAAACCAGTGCGTTGAAGGAAGCAGTGATGCTTCCGCTCGCCCTCAAGCTTCTTGAAGTGTGGAAAAACAGGGTTCCCCAAGGATTTCCTGTCTGTGACGTACGTACAACGTAGGTAGGGTATGTCGTGGCCGGCCGTGGTCCGAGGAACACAGCCGGCCGTAGTCGAAGAATGCACGTGTGCATGTCCACACTAGACGCGGAAGTATGCAAGGCCTTTGCTGTGCTCGCGCGACAACGTTCACCCTAGCCTTTTGCTCGTGCGGGTGTCCACCTGTAGACATGGGATGCCGGGTGCAAGACTGTGAGTGAGTCAAGGGGGCCAAGTGGCGAAAAAGGGGGGAGGTAGAGGGGAGAGAGTGGCTGATGGCGTATGGGTGGAGGGGAGGAGGGAGGTTGGGGAACTAACCGCAAGAATGTATTGCTCCTGAGCCTGAGCGGAGGAAAGGGCCACGTGAGAGAGCGTGAGGAGGAGAAAAATGGAGAGGGAGGAGATCCGCAAACGACAGTGAGCCATAGGAGCCATGGGAGCGGCGACCGGTGGTGAGGGAGGCTGATACCAGGCGATGTGAGGGTAGATCTATCGATCCTCTCTTCCTGCTTTTTTTTCTGTGGGGCGATTCAGCATAGCTGTGTAGCGGGAGGGGGGGCAGAGGTGTCTTGTACTTAGAACGTCATTCTCCTGCTCGGATTCTTCTGGCAGCGGAGATCGAAGACTTTCACAACCATCGGAGGGGGGCGATGGGGAATGCGTTGGAGACGACTGCTGCTGCTCGCGCCACTCGAGTGCGCGGGCACCCCAGCTACGTGGCAGGGCCGATAGGGCACATCCCGCACAAACGACAGCGGACTGCACTAGGGCGTGCAAGCTGGCTGCGTACCGAAGCCAAAAGAGGTCCTCTTCGCTCAGAGAACTACACATGGATATCGACTCTCGGTGACACTGCGATACAATTCTTTCCGCAGCCAAGGGGGAAATTTGCTTAACGTGCCGATTTTGCGTTAAGAGAATCGGCCTACAAACGAATTACCAACGTGAAGGGTGATTAAAGGCACCACCTCTCCGTACAACAAGAGTGAACCCCGAGAGTTCCGTCATCATTATCGGTCAGACCGATCACGATGAGTAGTTCAACCGACTAGTCCAGGACGGTTTCCAGTTTACTAATTAGAAAAGCAAATTGGAAGATGACGTGACCATATAGCAAAGTGGAACCCGAGCATTCCCAGGCACGACCCCAAAATATTGATAACAAATGTAATCGATTAAGAGTAGTACACAATTTCTAAATGGATAAGTGGACGAACGCGTTTTCAGGTAACCAGCACGTTCAGGTGTTCTTTGGACTGTAGCCAGCTGTCACCTTCACTTCCAGACAAACTTCCTCCCAAAGCGACAAATCGAAGGAAGAGTCCTGGTGGTCAGACTATCAGGTGCGACAGCGGAGCGACGTAAGGCCTCAGGGTGCGCATTGCGGAGTGGTGACGTGCATTATTCTCTCGCCGACCCCTGGACCTCTGAGCTCATACGTTCACTGTGCTGCCCAGAGCTTCATCTCTCTCATCATTCAAGGCGGACGCGAAGGCTGGAAAAGAGCATCACATGGTTCGCTGCAAAATGCCACCACAAAACCTATCGATGTACTCACAGAAGACAGTTTGCGACTGCTTTCGCTTGTTGCATCCGATTGTCGAACCCGTCCCAACCACCCGAAAGCAGAAAACGGAAACGGTCAAGTACTCGACGCCCCCGGCTGTGCCTGGAGATTCTTGAGCGAACATGCGAAGCTAAGGGTTCGTTTGGATTCGACCGAGTTGCCGCGGGAGAAGAAGACTCGGATCCACCGTCACTACATCTTCTCATGACCCAGTTCGAACTCGGACGTCCGGTTGGAGTGTTACTGCAGCCGTCGGCGCTGTCCGAGGACGGCGAAGTCGGATCCGACATGTTCAAAGTCGGAATCCGAGCGGAACTTCACTCTGATTGCGAATTCCGAATCGGAATCCGAGTAAGACCGCTTCCGAAACCAACGTGCCCTAAGGTGACCTGCCGTAAACTATTGGCGTAGCTGGTAACATCGCTCGCGACGGCGTCGTGAAGGACGCGTACCATGTCCTCGCATCAAAAGACCCACCGTCTAAGATGAACATTCATTATACTAAGAACTTCGTTCGGACGTGTCCAAAGCCGTCGACAAACAATATCGCTCTCTTATTGGTTCAAGGAAATCGTCGTGAAAAAATGGACGTTTTTCATTGGCTTCACGTAGTAGCCTCCCTTTCTGATATGATCGGGCAAAATCCATCGCGCGACAGCTTGCCTCCAGCTATTCCGACTGCGCCACCACAAGAGCGCAACGCTAGCCCTCCGAGACACAACTGTCATGGACGTCGAGTTCGACCCTTCTTCACGACGGTCCGTGACGGCTGTGTATCGGAGGGCTAGCGTTGCGCTCTTGTGGTGGCCCAGTCCCAATAGCTCGAGGCAAGTTGACTCGCGACGGATTTTGCCCTATCAAATCAGAAAGGGAGGCTCCTACCTGAAACCAATGAAAAACATCCAATTTTTCATGACGATTTCCTTGAACCAATAAGAGAGCGATATATTTTGGCGACGGCTTTGGACACGTCCGAACAAAGTTCTTAGTGCAATGAATGTTCATCTTAGACGGTGGGTCTTTTGATGTTAAGACATGGTACGCGTCCTTCACGCCGCCGTCGCGAGCAATGTTACCAGCCGCGCCATATGCGATTTAAACATCTCATGATATTACGGTCACTGACCACTGGCGGACTGCAGACGGCGGAGAGAATATACTTGAGAACCATTTGCCGCACGTTTTGTTTCGGCAGCGCGGATGTGGGATCCGACATCGGCACTCGGATTCCGAGTCCAGAGTCAGAGAAGCGCGCCGTCCTTGGATAAGTTGTCGACGTGGAGTGTCGCCGGATTGGTCTCTTCCAGCAAGATACCCGTCGATCGCTCCAGTCACCAAGTGCCACCTCGGCCCTTTTTTAGTGCGGCTCCAAACTCCAACTTGTGGAGTCGGATCCGAAACCGGACTCGGTCGAATCCACACGTGCCCTTAGATGGGTAACCTCATCCGATGCGATGACCTGACCAATCCCAAAAACAGTCGGCAACGATCTGGACATCGGGCCATAGCGAGCGCCTACTTCAACTAGGTAACATAGATGTGACTGTCCGAGATGACCATAGGATTGCTCCGCGTGTAAATCGTGTTAGCGCCAAGCTCCGAACAGACGTAAAAGTCTCACCTCGTAGGCCGCCCAAACGGCGAGCATTCGAGGGGCGTTGTGCATTCTGCAAAACAAAGCATCCAGAATGAAGAACTAAATAGAACCTTTGTAACACAATTCTCATATTGAGCGTCGCAAAAAACTCATAAACAAATAGTTGCAAGATTTAGAAGAAGTGACAGTCAGAATCGCTATAACACAATGAACTTTTGGAAACATAACCTTAAATTTTACAGTCAAGAAAGACTGTCGCAATCATTACCCGATTGCAACAGTCCATAGACATTGTTTTGTGATCGACACCATGAGATCACGTCAAGCTTGACGCAAGCGTGTGAGCAAAATAGTAGAAATCGAATCCAAACGACCGTCTCGACGAAAAATACGGTCATGAAGTTTCTACCATTATTTCTATCAAAACACATAAATAATCACAAATAATAAACAAATCATAACTTTATACATAAACATCAACATAGCTTCGAAAGGCATGGCGAGCCATGACGACTCGAGTGAGGAAAAGACCACTACGACAAGGAAGACAGTCATTCAGTTTTACAACGCAAACTTTTCCGAGCTCACCGAAACCTGCAAGGGGGGCACAACCCCGGGCTCCAATGGAGTCCGACACCATGACATTCCATTGGAGCCCGGGGTTGTGCCTCCCTTTCGGTCTGTATATCATTTGAGTCCAGCAGAATGGCAGGAAGCAAAAGCCCAATCAAGGAGTACCTCTAGAAGGGTTAGATTGACCCAAGCTCTTTGTCCTTCAGTACACCGATCCTGTTTGTGAACAAGAAATATGGTGGCCTCAAGATGTGCGTGGACTATCGGGCATTGAAAAAACTTGTTGTCAAAAACCGGTACCCGCTCACGCGCATCGAGGACCTATTTGACCATCTTTAAGGAGCGAAAGTCTTCATGTCTCTGGTCTATCGCAGGACTACCATCCAATCTGGATCACAGAGGAGGATGTATCCAAAATGGCATTCAAAACTCATCTCGAACACTACCAGTTTCGGGTCCTGTGCTTTGGACTGACGAACGCACCTGCCACATTCTAGGCCGTGATGAACAACATCTTCCAAGAACACCTCGACAAGTCGATCTTGGTGTATCTTGATGACATCCTCATATCCTTTGAGAACCACAAAGAACACGAGCAACACCTCTGAATGGCGCTTGAGATCCTTCGCAAAAGATGTTTTTTTGCCAAGAGAAGTAAGTGCAAGTTTGCGCAGCCAGAATTGGAATACCTTGGCCACGTCATTAGTAGCAAGGGGATCCGGGTGGACCCTCGCAAGGTGCAGGTCGTGAAAGAATGGCGTCGTCCCAAGAACGTGGATCAGCTCTACTCTTTCTTGGGACTCGCAAATTACTTTCGGCAGTGTATGAGAGGCTACTCCACGTTGGTGGGCCCTCTCATCGCCCTGACCCGGAAGGCGAGCACATGGGTCTCGTCAGCAAAATGCATTGAGGCTTTTGAGGCTGTGGAGCCGATGCTGATCTCGGCACCGTTACTTACACTCCCAAATCCAAAGAAGTCGTGGGAGGTACGCTGTGATGCATCGGTTACAGGGTTGGGAGCTGTGCTCATGCAAGATGGTCACCCTGTTGCCTACGAGAGCCGCAAGATCTTAGATGCAGAGACCAGGTATACCACTGGAGATCAGGAGCTACTAGCATTCGTGTATGCTTTCAAAGTACGGCACTGCTATCTTGAAGGTGCTGAGGGATAGATCATAGTGGTCACAGACCACAACCCTCTCACGTATTTCCAGACGCAACCGAACCTTTCACGACGACAGGCACGGTGGAGTGAATACTTAAGTTGCTTCACATTCACCTGGTAGAACAAACTAGGGCGGGCTAATGTGGCAGACACATTGAGTCAAGACCCAACACATGTGAGCCTCATGCTTAGTGAGAATGAGATGAAAAATCAGCACTTTACCGCTGTTGCGACGGCGACAAAATTGCACACAAACCCTCTCCGCCCACCCCCAAGACCACTGGTCAGTGTAAACCCTTTCAAGAATCGCATTTGAATGGGCTGCAATTTGGACCACTGGTTTGCCGAGCCAAAGAACATTGAACGCCATGGCATCGTGGAGGCTGCCTGGTTATACTAGCATGGCAAGCAGGTGGTGGTCCTGAATGTCAACAAAATTGCGACAACAGATCATGTTCGAGTTTCATAATCATCCCTCCTCATGTAACATCGGATCGAATAAGAAAAGACATGCTCTTGCTCAGCACTACTGGTGGCCAACATGGAGCAGTGACGTCAGGGAGTACTACATGGTGTGTGACCTGTGCCTTCGTAACAAGACTTCGAACAAGGTACCTACGGGGCTCCTCCAACCTCCACAGATCCCTGACATCCCATGGGAGTTGGTGTTCATGGATTTCATCATGGGACTCCCAGAGACCAAGAAAGGCCACGATGCCATCCTGGTCTTTGTGGACAGGGCAATAGGAATGGCCCATTTCATGCCCACAACACTTCGTGTCACAGTAGAAGAGACTGCCATGCTTTTCTACGGAGGAGTCATCGAGTACCACCACATACCCATCCGCTTCATCTCCGACCGTGACCCACACTTTGCAAGCCGATATTGGTTTGCATTGCAAGAACAGTTTGGAACGTGGAAATGTATGTCCTTGGCATTTCATCAAGAACTGATGGACAAAGAGAGTGCATCAACCGCACACTCGAGCAGATGCTCCGCATGTACATCGACCCAACAATGGATGACTGGGACGACTATTTGGCCCCAACCGAGTTTGCCGTGAACAATGCAGTCAACGAATCGACTGGTTTTACCCCATTCTTAGTCAAACGCGGTCGGCATCCGGTGGTACCCGCTTCAATGGTGAAGTGTGGGGGCGACGGTGATCAGGTATCCTTTGTCCGGGCCTTTGTCGAGCGCATGGACGCCCTCTGGCAGGATACCAAGGCCCATTTGTATGCGGCTCGAGAGCGCCAGAAGGCCTATGCTGACCAGAGACGTCGTGAGCTGACGTTCTCCATTAGAGATCGTGCGCTTTTAAGCACATGAAATTTGTGGTTGAAAACGCCAGGTGCATGAACTTTTTTTTCGAAATGGCTGGGACCCTTCACGATTACATAGAAGTTGGGAAGTGTGGTGTATCGGTTGGCTCTTCCACCAGCCATGCGCATCCATGAGAACTTTCATGCAAGTCTCGTCGCACCCTACACAGCAGAGGGGTATGTTCAGTCATCCCATCTTGCTATCCTCGATACAGAAGGCCAGTTTGAGGTACACCGTATCCTCCAACACCGTGAACGTAATTTTTACGCATGAGTGGTTAAGGAGTACCTCATCCACTGGTCCAGTTGTGAACCTGACCACAACACTTGGGAGCCAGAGTCGCGAGTGCCAACTACAGCAATTGCAGAGTACCGGGTGGAACTGGCTGCCCGTTGGAACAAGCGTGTCCTCGGGGGTACCACCTCGGCATGAGCCCCCTTGAGAGGATAACGGTACTGACCCTTGGATTGATCTTTGGCTTACTCCCAACAGCTGATCACGGGGACGCCTAGGCACCTATCGTAGGATCGCTTCATGTAAAGGGGGAGGAAGCGTGGCCACTATTTCTTTTTTTAAAGTTGAACAATTTATGAATTCTGAAATGTGCCGAATCATGATGTTACCCTCTCCATGGTTTGGCGCTTTTATCCTCAATGATAGATTGTCGTATACAAACTACCTCTTCACAAGAGAGAAAACCAAATCAAGGACAATTCGTAGCTAAAGGGGGAGGAATGCAACACAACGAACCTTTGGAAACATAACCTAGAATTTTACAGTCAATAAAGACTATCGCAATCATTACCCGATTGCAACAGTCCAGGGACACTGTTCTGCGACTGCCACCATGAGGTCGCTTCAAGCTTGACGCAACCGCGTGATGAAATGGTAGAAATCAAATCCAAACGACCATCAGGAAGTTTCCACTGTTATTTTAACGGAATACATAAACAACTACAAATAATAAACAAATCATACATTTACAAAGAAACATCAATATGGCTTCGAAAGGCATGGCAAGCCATGACGACTCGGGCGCGGGAAAGACCACTCCGACGAGGAGGACGGTCATTCAGTTTTACAACGCAAACTTTTCCGGGCTCACCAAAGCCTTTCGACGCTACGTTCGAGCTCTCACATTACAATCGCCTAGGCGTCAAAATGATCGTCCAGCCGTTCAGGTTGGCATACAAACTTAGAACACCGTCATCAAGTTTCAGCTTTGGATGGATCAGGAACAAGATAGTCTTGAGATTTAGTTCACTTCCAATAGTACATCACCTCGCATGAGGAAAGAGCTTGAAACAGGATTATCTCGCCAGTTTATCCATTCTAAATTGGGGAGAGTGACTATAAATCCACAGATTTCCCAATATCTATCTCCATATCCACGATTCACACATTAGTCACGCCATATTCAAATTTGGGGCTTTTTTTCTCTTTATTTACGTTGTATCCAGCGAGCATGCAAAAAACTATGATTTATCGAAATCAACACGCTATGTCAACGTCGCATGCCATCCATCAACAGTATGCTCACGTCATCAAACATGGAAGAGAAATCACAAACCCCTCAATAGAGGGTTTTTGTTACATTTCTCACAGAGGTTTGCGAGGGTTTCGAGTGGGGGTCCGAAAACCCCCATGCAATGAAAGGGAACCTACTGGGCCCTACTTCCGCAAGGCCTACCAGGAGCCCGTGCAAAAATAAAACCGTAAGACATGACTGTAATCTGGGGTAGGATTCGAAAGCGGTTTGCATGTATTCAAATGGGTTTTTTATTCAGATAAATTTTCCAAAAAGGCATTTTCTATATATCTGCGGACTCCGCCCGCGCAAACATGGAAAACCCTTAATTTGCAAA
This sequence comes from Penium margaritaceum, assembly GCA_023375785.1. NCBI lineage: Eukaryota > Viridiplantae > Streptophyta > Zygnematophyceae > Desmidiales > Peniaceae > Penium > Penium margaritaceum. Next base: position 49,772 of record SZWC01015939.1, on the reverse strand, counting down.
CGGGAGTTGGTGCTTCCAAAAAAGGGCGAATTGCTCGATCACGACTCTCGCAACTGTGGAGGTGGCACATTACCCCCTCGCTTTGCTCCATCAGCGACTTGCGTCGCCGATCGGGGATGGCCATCAAAACAGGTATGGCGTAGCTTTTTTTCACTCTCTCGATATGGCGTGGTAAATATTCAAGGTACAAATATCTCAGGCTTATGTTGACGCTTGTGTAGATGTATGAGTTGTAACGCTCGTTTATATTTTATTCAACTAGTGGACACACACACCCCCTACGATTCTTGCGAACCATTGCTTACGCGACTTGTGTTGGGATAGTGGTGGAAATATGTAAATATCACATGAGAACCGTGTCGAGGGTTGTATCATCACAAGATATATATAATTGAGATGCCTCCATGCCAATTTTGAAGCTTAAAGGATCCCGTTTTATAGCTTGTTGCTGCCCGGTCGATGTAGTGCAACCAGGTTAGCATGGGTGAGTTGTCAACATTCTATATTTCTATTTGTTTTCACAGGGGCACAAATAAAATGGTGACAAGTTGTTTGGGTCGTTAGATTAGCGGTGTCCATTGTACAAAATGAAAAGGCGGCGGTGTCCATAGTTGAAAACGATATGTCAGCGGTGTCCATAGTCGAAAATGCAATGACAACGGTGCCCGTGTTTTCCACAGTGCGAGCAAAGAAGGAATAATATGACAAATGTATTCAGTATTTGCTCAAACTATTCAGTCTTGAACGACCTGCATTTCCTAGACAAACATCACATGTTGACAGGCTATCTTGACAGCATGTGGTTCGTTTCGTCGTTTACTGTTGTGCACAGAAAGGGGACTGTCCAATCACCAACGAAGGGTAGCCGAATGGACCCGACCAGCGGCGATGAGATTTTTTTGCGGTGGAATTTTCCGACACTGTGCGCACCATCAATGGACGTCTGTTCACGTGAGAATTGCGAGCAAGATTGTCACGTGGCCGAGAGAAAATGTGTATGGAACAGTTTTGTGGTCACGAACTGATATGTTATCTTGCAAACCTTTCGGGAGTTTAAAGTATGGTTCATGGACATAACTGTCGTATTCATCATACTGTTTTTTGGGTACGTTGTGTGTGTTTCTACATGACATCGTTCTGGCATTTCATGTATTAACCCTGAGACATATGGTCATGGTTGTTTCAATCTCTAAAGCTACGTTGTTGCGCATTGTTTGAATATATTACTGCCAAAGTGCGTTGGAGGTGTTCTTTTCCACATAGTATCTATCACACTGTAAGCCCTCATGAATACATGATGATGAATGTTTTTGTTGGGGGGGACATGGATGCATTATTATGGTATAAGAAATGGTTGCAATTGCTATCTATTGCATGGTTACATGATGTCATGATTTTAATGGACAGAATTATCATGTTAACAACAACTACATCTCTCCAGACAAGCAGGAAGAAGCACTACTAGGCAACCTACTCTACATCCAACCACTTTTGATCTAGGACACTGCAGAACTAGAGCCACTAGCACAACTCACATCCACATCCCAGGCAGGGAAGTGCATCGTAGAGAGTGTCTTCATTCTCAGCGTAAAAAATGTCTTTCACATGCACGTCATGTCATTTTGCTTCACTTGTAGAGCCATCCATTGGAAATTTAGCATGGTATGCTACGATACAATGCCACATCCCCACATACTATACTAATGGGTACATTTGCTCAAATTTTGAAATTGAATTTAATGCTTTGTATATTCTCCTGTTTTTTTGGTACCAGTGCTTGTTCAAAAAAGGGGTTTTTTTATTCACGTCCACTTATCACGTCCGGAATTTTGCACGAGTTTGAAACTTCAAACAAGCACAGTTGGAAGTTATGAAATTTGAACGCGACTGCACGTAATCCGCTCCACGCAGAGGCGTGGAGTGGATCATGTACAGCCGTACGATCGTCCCTGTCCATCGCCGACGAGAATTCAGATTGCGTAGGAGATGGACAAGGAGGGTCGAGTTGTCCACAAAGGATTCTTCTTTTCCGAATGACGTGTGTATATCCTTCACAATGGATGAACCCCAAATTTAGCATCGTTATACCAGGAACAATCTAGATGAAGCGTTTTCAGTCCAAAATAAATTTCAAACGCGTCTCTATTAAAATACCATAATGTTTTATGGAAAGGATGGGAGAAATAAAAAGGATATTTTGAATGAATGTACCCATCAGTACGGTATCTTGTAGTCTTTGGCTGCCACATGTATGGATAGAGTGTCTGACACACCTATGTTGCACCCACCCCCGAGATGACAACCAATGACAAGTCAGGTGGGTTACATGAAGTCATGTTTCGACTTCCTTGTCCAAATTCTTACACAAAACAGAGAGTTGATGGCAAGAGAATGAAATGAGCTTGTCGGCACTCCTTTTGTGGAGCTTTTCTAGTTTGGTTGTCAATGATTTTCAACACACTTATAAATTTCATATTATTCAACGCATGAGAATGATTGATAAATCAAACTCTCTCAAAAACTGAGTTGTACAACACTACCATCCTAGCTACACACACAACGGAAACTAGTCTTATGGAGGAGTGCAACTCGGGTCGCTTGTCATCTGGCATGCACCTCCTCCATAGGAGCTGTTCGTGAGAGAGCCGTGCAAAGCGCACACATGAAAAAAGATAAGAAGGGGAAACGCAGGTTAAGACGATGTTTTAGAAACACGCCTTAACAGCACAAAATAGGTGCTGCAATGAAAAACTAGACACTGGAAGATGAGCAACCGAGGCAACCTCACCACATCCCGAATGAATGATTGATGTTGTCGACCTCCTCATGGAAAGCCATCCGTGCCTCCTCACACTGCTCAGCATCATGGTGGTTGGCCCCTTCATCCTCACTGGAGATGGAGATGGGATCAACTTCCTCGACATGATGGTCGACCCCTTCATCCTTTTCCTCCTCCTCTTCCCCCTCCTCCTCCTCCTTAGACTTTGACTCTAATTGCCTCTCTGAACCTCTTCCACCTCCTCATCCTCCTTGACTGACTATGCCTCCTCCTCCTCCTCCTCTTCCAACTCTGCCTCGACCTTAGCAAGGGGGGAATCCTCCGTCTCATCCTTGGAGTACTCCATGGCATCCACTTTCGACCGGTAGGACACCCTCATGTGATGTTCTACCTTGAGCTGTGTGACGCATGCGACTGCCATCTGCTCAGGAGTTGGTGCCTCCATGTTAGGGCATGCACAACGCACGTGGCTTTGCCTCCCATTATGGACACGGATGCGTTGCTTCTTCATCTTTGCGTACCTGTCCAGTCTCATTGTGGTTGGACGTCCACGACCTCGATGTTGGCCTGGCTGGAGCCACTTTGGTTCAGCCGACTTCACAAGCTTTACCTTTGACAAGGAAAATAGGATGGCGTACATGCGTTTGTAGCTGAGATTGAGGTAGCCAAAGTCGACGTATGGCACAGGGCTGAGGGCATACTCTAGTAGAAGGCAATAGGTATGTGGACATGGCACTCCATACTCACGCCACCTTCCGCATGAGCACTCCTTAGTGTTGATGTGCACGTCGCGTGGAGTGCAGTTTGTGCGCACTACTATGCCACTTGTCCAAGGCCCCATGTCGTCCCCATCCAGGTCTAAGCTGTACTCCCGGCTACGGTCATAATTGTTATGCACCTTCAGGTACATATGCAGCGCAACATTGCCCTCTGTGTCATGTGCCATCTTGTGATGGATGTGCCAGACCCTCTGCATGAAGACATGGAGGTTCGCAAAAGCAAAAGTACGGGTACATTTTTCAGAGCTCCACGAGCTCACCATATAGTGACTCCATTATGTTGTTACTGGTGCATCCTCCACGAGGTGTAGAGCACTAAAGCCTACTCCAGCTTTCTTTGGGAAACCTGGCTGCCCATTACCATCCAGCAGGTAGTCCACGGCCCTTGGAGCCGATCGACGCATATCAGAGAGGATCCCATCCCAGTCCTCTTGTGTTGTCGCATGGGCCAGATCCAAAACAGTATGCCTGACCTACCCTGACACCTCGATTGCACGTTCCTCATGAAGTGCTAGGTGTAGTAGGTGTGTGTTGCACCAGGCAATTTGGCCTCCACCGCGTTCGCCAAGCCTTTCACGGTCAGATATGACTATGGTTCCAACTTATGCCGCGGTCCTATGCTACTATCACAAGCTCACAGAACCACGTCCAATTTCACTCGTCCTCTCAAGACACCAAGGCGTACGCCGTAGTGATGACGTTGTGGTTCGCGTAAAAAAACCACATGATGGGTAGTACTTGTTTGTGCCCATTATTCAGGTGGGTCCTATCCATCACGAGCACACACTGAGTGTCCTCAAAACATTTACGACAGGCAACTGGTGCGACAAAAACCCATTCAAACGTGCTAGTTGTTCGGTACTTCTTCGCCCTTGCGATGGCCAACGGGTCCACCTTCATGAGCTGCATGAAAAAGAAGGCGTCATAATTAGTTCAGATGTGGAAACAGAAAAGAGGTGCAGTGAAAGACCACGGAACATGAAAAAATGAAACGTACCTCATCTACGTATCCAGAGAACATGCTCCACGAGTCCTCCTTCTTGCGGAACATCTTCTCCAGGCAAGCCTTCTTGGCACGGTACAGGGTGGTGTACAACACTTTCCCTCAGACCTTGGTTATGATCACCTGTAGCACCTTTGGTGTTGTCAATGGGTCCTTTGTGAGGGTGCTTTAGACGTGCCTTGCAACCCACCGCATGAAGTGAACTAGGTCATCCCCGGCTTACACCAGGGTCACAAAGGTGGTCGTACGTGAACGAGGTGATCTTGAAGGAACTAGACCTCTTGCTTGATGTTGTACGAACGATCAACAAACATTTCTCGGCAATGTACTGCTTGTAGCATACCACAAAGCGCGCGCGTTTGCTCTTTAGCCACCTTTGTGACATGCGGTTGTCAACCGCGTACTCTTCTACAAAAGATTTGCACGCGGCCATGGTCTCAATGGACGAGCCACCAAGAAAGTCAACCGTAGCCTTCCGCTTCTTTGGGACTACACATTCTGGGATCGTCTTGGCGATCTTGGAAGGGGCAACCTTTGTCTTGGCATTGGCTGGCTTGGCCTCATCCTTGGACTCGACGAGCAGGCCTTTGCTCAACTTTACTCGATTGCCTACACGCGACATCGTAAGGGGGGACTCAGTTACGGAGCGTGGAGCATCATGGACTGTAGTACGATGAGCATCGTCATCTATGTGAAGACGATACTGGCATGCCAAGCACGGTTCACCAGTCATCTCGTTGTCGCTCTCGTTGGGTGGAAACGAGGATAATGTAACAGATCCAGCAGCTGTCTACTACATGTCCCCCGCCATCGGGAGAAAACCTGGACACCTCGTGCAGAAAACATGGTAAGAAATGACCTGGATACCCCCATTTTGTCTCCCATGTACATACAATTAAAGCCTCGTGAAGGGGTGCGAGACCATCGACAATGAGCTATACCACAATGGCCAGCAAGGCCAGAACTCCCCATGATGCGCATGCCTTATAGCGAAAAACATACTTTTCAATCGTATGAGAGAAGCCAATGGACTTGCATGGTAGTTGTGCATCATGGGAGGCACATTGCGACTCGGGAAACCAGAACTATTTACAATGAGACAAGCTGTTAAATCATAAAAGAATCTGCAAAAAGACAGGGACATATTCAGGCAAACCAATCTGCGAGCCGGTAAACTTCCAGGATCCTTCAATCACATCATTTTGGTGATGCAATCAGTCATGTGGTGTGCAACGCGTAACTACGAGCCAAATTCCTTGCAATATGGGATGTCATACCCCCTGAAAATGGTGTCATTACCCTATCCAACCAAGGGAATTGCATTCCATATTACGTGTACGTTGCCCGTCGATGCACTAGCAATTCGTCTCATCACAGGTGTTGAAATCCATCTCAAACCTGTTAAAGACATGAAATGTACGTCAGTCGTGTCCACGAGGGACACTAACCGAGGGCACAGCTGTCATGTTTTTTTCGATCATGGGCATCGCTGTTATTTAATTTTTACATATGGACGCTGCTGACATGCCATTTTCGACTATGGACACCGTCTACTTCTTGTTCTCGACTATGGATACCGCTGATCCATCAACCCAAATAATGGGTTCGTTACAACACTGTCCTTTTCAGAATCGAGCAGCTTTCGCATTGAAATCAATTTTTTGGCAAGGATTTTCCGTCACGACCACGCAAAATGTCTAGCAAAGGTCAATTCCCTGGTCAACGGTGTGAAAGAAATACCAGGTACAATACAATTCAAGACTCCATAATCTACATGGAAGCGAGTCTATGGATGGCTGGAATCTCGATGTTTCGTTCAGGTAAAGTCCTTTGCCTTGGATATATTACGATACTGGTCGTTTTAAAAAACATGATAAATTGGATTAATATCCCATCTTGTAGGGTTTACCGCACTTTGTCTAATTCAACTGTGCCTAATTGCTTGCTCAGGCATCATAAACTTTTGACAAGTTTTAGGTTCCAAAAAGGTAACAAGGTTTAGAGAGACGAAGATCCTCAACACATGTGACCCTCTCGTGACATCCCAACAGGAAGGGATCCAACAATGAAACAACATCTACCCAACAATGAAGGCCAAGATGTCGCTCCCCAACACATACCTCCAACCAATATATATGTATATATATATATATCATCTTGATGTTGTCCCTCCCCTAACCCACCACAGGCAAATCCTCCCCCACGTTTCTCTTCCTTTCTCTCCTCTCGCAACTCATACAAACGGAATGTTGCCACCTCCCTAAAGCTCATCCCCCTGGCAGTTGTCACGGCTGAGGTGCGAGATGTTGACCTCGACCTTGTTCATCCTATTCAGAAACTTAATGCACTTGATGCTAAGTGGGTGTTATCCTTTCTTGCTCCATCCCTATATTCATGGAGAACACTCACTACCTCATCTCAAGACTTCTTTTACAAAGGCCATCTTTCACACTATCTTAAATCCTCACGACCATCCCCCTTAAATTGTCAAATTATTGGAAACAATATACTAAGGCCTTCTTTCAAACAAAGCTACAAGTCATTCCCCCCTCATGTGCCATGACGACTTGTTAGCGGAATCCCTTGCCCTCAACAAATGGCCCCGCCGACCGTTGAATGCCCCTTTGGTGTCCGTCCGGTGGAAGCCTTGTTGATAAAACACTAGCTTTGGATCCACCATGTTCGCATGTCCACTGCCCCTGGTGCATATCTTAAACGCACAAACACAGGACTAACTACCCTTGGATATCCCCCTTCCAGAATTTGACTCCTTAACAAGATTTTTTGGTCGGTCCTTCAGGAATGGAGACCCACCCTGACCTCCCGCTAAATAGCATCCAAATTAGCTCTCTCACAATTTTATTTATGCAACACAACACTTTCCTAACACACCCATCTGATATCTCTTCCCCCACATAAGTCCATCCACCTACTTTGTGTGCAATACCTTCTTTGTTAACCATAAAACCAACATCCTCACCTCCCATACCCTGCTCCTACATGTCCATCTCCCCTCTAAGGCAACAATTCCGGCAATCATACAAAACAACACGTACATCTTAAACGTTGGATCACCTTTAATTTCTTTCCAACATTTTCCTACTCAAGACCAAGCTCCCCCTCCTACCAAAAGATTGCTTGTCTCCATCCCCCTCACCTTTAAGGAGGTGGTCCCAGGGTGCACCCTTTCCCTTGAATGAGAAATCAATCCTTCCCATCCTACACCACAGAGTTCTCCACCAGAGCTTGAGACATTCTCTGTCATATTATCCTCTAAACTAGCCAGGTAAGAAGATGCTAGGTTTTCTTATCCAAATATGGAAATTATCTTGGATACAACAAGGAGGAAACAATACTACAGTACGACTTTGGTTGTCCCCACGCCATTCTTTGCACACAACTCTTATCCAAGATGAACTGCACGTATTTCTCTGGCAATTTTTTCCAAGATAATTCCCCTCTCTTCTATGCACCAAAAAACAAGAAGAACCTCCTCCTATTGGACCTCATTTTAAGAACCCTCGTTCACCAAGCCTCACTGTGTTATTGTGAAGCAATTTCACATTCAACTTCCCCCCTCGAACCATACCTCAAGGCCCATTTCCAGAAAATCTGATCGCAAGCCATGGTCTACGTTATGTCAATCCCATCACAACATCAGCAAGAGGTTGCATCATCATTAACCAATCCTGGCCCACTAATGTGGGACCCAGTAACTAAAATTTTCTCCCTCTCCCAATGTTTAGAATCTTCCTTCACATACTCTGATTTTGAAGACGGGTGCACTAGTGGTGTATTCACCGCTACTTCGTCTTTGTCACGGGAGTGTTATGATGCTCTCACTAGGGGTGGTTTAATGGGTGAAACTCCCAAATAACCCCTCGGGTTGCCTCTCCTCGTGTGGTTACCCCACATGGAACAATAGCTTATCTGTAAAGTTCTCGTTGAAAGGTGCCGGTGTAGGTTTCCACTTATGGGGTAAAATCTAAAAGAAGGAAGAGAGAGACATACTTATTCATGAACTAGGAGATATATTTCTATCCCAGTGTTTTGCCAAATTCTTGCCCATAATTTCACGTTGACGCCATAACAGGCGCAAGCAGTTTCATGCATGTTCACTCAACCATTGCAAAGCACAACCATTACAACTGAATTCCACACGTATACAAGAGAGCAAGAACCTAGGCAGCCACTTGACGAGGAAAATAAAATCTTGAAATGTTTTCAAATTAGTACATAAATCTATACAATCCCTGTATGAGACCACAAAATGTCCTCTAAATAAACTAGCACGCAATCATGTTCAGTTTTTGTACAAGCACACAAGTCTGTCCACCACGCAAAGTACCACATAAAAGTTTCCAATGCAAAAATTTCTTGTCGCAAAAAGGCAGACAAAAATATCCACCTAGCCTTGGCGATGCCACATTAGCTGCAAATACTCACAAATCTATCAGGTGCATGTCTACTTTGCGATGGAGGTTCCTCACATTTAAATAAGGTTCCGTGTAACGAGTCGAGTCTTGAGCTCCTGCACTTAGGTCATCGTCGGGGTGCACAAAATGACTCCTAAAGCTTGCTTGAGGGAGTCTCCCATGTGCGTCACTCTGGGTGCAATCATAATCAATGACCCATGCAGGGAGACTTTAATATTTAAAGTCACTGGAGGCCCATTTCTGTTTTTACCTAACCTCCTCATATTGGGTCCCAAACGAGGAGGGTATTCCTTCGAATTTGTGAGTTTACACAATTTTTTTGAAAAAGAAACTCAAATTTTGTAACAAACAAACTCGAATTTCAATTTATACGCAACGGCACAAGATCATTGCGTGCGAGGCACGTCCAGAGATTTTTCATTAGCATTAATATTCCTCTCGCACCTCACTCCCTCGCTCTCTATCCCTTGCCTTGCTCCCTTGAGGAGGTGGAGAGGAGAGAGCGAGGACGAGGGCTCGAGGCCATGGGCCTTGGCCCTTGAAGCCTTGCGGCTTCCTGGCCGCCGATCGAGCCACCAGCTCGATCGGCAGCAAGTGGCTCGCCGGCGGGTGGCCGGATGGTCACTTGACCAGCCGTCGGCACCCAGCTGGCCAGCCGTCGGTCGGTTGTTAGCCAGAGGGTGGCTGGTCACCGGCCAACCCTTGTAATAGCAAGAGGTGGCTCACGACCAATCCCTGGCTATCACGAGGTGGGAGGGCCAGGCCGGCCCTCCTGCTACATTCCTCCCCACTTATTATGAACCGTCCCGGTTCATGAACAACAAGTGAGAGTACCAGATAATGAGTCATGAATATTCTAAAAGAAAAATAATAATTTCAATCACCAACTAAACATGAACACGTGCATAACACTTGGACCTAAGCTGCAGCTTGCCGGTCAACACAGCTAGCGGCCTCCCCCCTTTAGGCTGGAGTGTCTGTGCGACAACCATGTTGGATGTCCCCAATCTCCCATGGTCGCAGTCCATGAATGCCGTCCTGTAGGAATATTGTTCATGTTTTCCATGTTCAGGTGGTGCCCCCCCGCCACGTGAGCTGTCAGCTTGCTCTTGTACTCGTTGACCACCCCTATGGGCAGTCGAGATTCGGGCTCCTATGAGTTATGTCCAGGTCCACACCCAGCCTAGTGGACGAGGAACGCGGTATTCCCTAAGAACCCGCGACCGGAGTGTACGCCCTTGGTGTTAGAGTAGACAAAGAACCTTGTGTTTCCTGTCGGTAGCAATAACTGCCGGTGGTGGCTAAATAGTTCCCTATGCAGTGTATGAAGCCAATAGGCTCACATGAAACACATCCTGTATCTTCATACTCGAAAGAAGTGGCAATCACTATGCCAATGGCCTAATGTGTGCAGTGATGGGAAACAATCCAATCCACTTCATTAGAAATTGTCGTGCCCCTTACGACTTTAGGTAAAGATTCTTTGTGCTAAGCAACACTTTGACACCGATGTCAAACGAGACCTCACGGCGACTTTTGTCGCCATATGCCTTTTGTCGGCATATGCCTTTTGTTTTTGTCGAGCAGCTTGAAGGTGACCCTTCGCCTCCTGTAACAAGGCGTCAATGTGCTCAGCAAAGCCTTGAGCAGAAGGAACCTGTCCTCCTGTACTCCTGCTCTTCACCAATGAAGGGGGTACCACTAGATGCGGACCACTATTCAACACAAACAGCATGAACAGCATAGACTCGTTTTTGTAGATATTCACTACACACTCTACCGGCGCTAGCAATTTGACCTAGTCATTCTTGGCAGGATCTATCTGCATACAGAGTATATGCTATTGATTGTAATTTATGTGCTGTGTTTATCCGTCATTTTGAGGGTGAAATACTGTTGATATTTGTGACTC